>APFE030435342.1:11280-29608 GCA_000404065.3 Pinus taeda | reverse complement strand
TAAATAAATTAAAATATTCATTAAATAAATATATAGATGAACCAATAGTACTATTTTATTCAGAATTGGTTCGTTATATGTATTTATATATACATTTATTAATAAACTATTATATTTAGTTAAGTAAACTAGTGAATTTCCAGCTAGTAAGAGTACTTTAATTACCTAATTTAACGTATTTCTAGGAATAATAATAATTAAGAATATAGCAAGGATATTGTTTATTTGACTAGGGTCATTAGGTCATATTTAATTGTTATCAATCTAGCCGTTGGTATCTCTGCCAAGACTATTTAACAAGCTAAGCTGGATCGGTTCTTCAACTTGTCCTGACGATGAACCACACTGATTGGTTCGAAACGCGTCGACAAATTATTATTTATGTGATTTCGCTGAAAATTCTCTAAACAATGTTATGGATCACAGAAGTCTAAATTCCTACATAGAATCTTTGAATACTTGGATTAAAATGATGTTGTAAGAAAAATGGGTTATGCAGCTACCTTGATGTCTGGGACTATGCGAAGCAGAAAAATTTATAGAAACGAAGGAAATAAGGGTCCAGAGTATAGCCCCTTTATTTCACCTTTGCGAAGGGATGAAGAAGCGATAGTGAAGTTTTCTCTGCGGAGCGCTATTCAGTTAATAAGACAAGGATTTTCATGAAAACCACATCCACCCACACCACTTCCGACTTCACCGCCATCACCTCCAACTTCACCTGTACCACCTCTACCTCCACCGCAGTTCAGTATGGAAAATACAGTGAAGTTTCCTTTCTTCAAAGGCTTGGGAAATGAGGACCCGGACTAATTCTGGTTCGTTGTGAGGGATGTATGGGAATCTCAAGGTGTTACAGATGACCACATAAAGAAGGTGACACTGGTTAGTGCTCTTCAAGATCGCGTGCTAACCTGGTATATTAAGTACTCTAACAATAACCTGAATGCTGGAATAACAGACATCGAGGCAACACTAAATAGGGAATTTAGCAGGCCTAAATCTGAGGCGCAGTCAATTGTGGGATTCAAAGAAATTGCGATGCGACCAGACAAGACGCATATGGAACTAGATCAGAGGTTGAAATGTACAATCCGTGAAGCCAACATGGATTTGACAGATGGACAACATCGCGAGTGGTTTGTGGCTTCGCTACTACCACACTTAAGGAGTGCGCTGTCACAACAGAAGATAACAACTTAGGTAGAGGCCTTAGAGATTTCCATGAGACTACATGAGACCCTGATGCAATATCCTAATCTAAGAGTTCAGCAGATCCATGTGCAGTTGAAGAATCTGTGCCTTGAGATGCAAGGTTTGAAGCAGGACAGGACGGTTCGACCAGAGGTATGCGAGGAAGTATGGTGCTTGAAATGCAAGATTTAGGATCATGATATAGACCATTTCTCAGTCTTTGTGAATTACCTTGCAAGGGGAGGACCGATGCCTTTAAGGCCGAAAGCTAAAGCAGGACCTAGCACAGGGCCTACATTATGGTGCGCTATCTGTCAGGTAGCTAGAAAACATGCCACGAATAACTGTCGCTTGCTACAAAAGTTTTTACAAGCACCGCAACAACTATTCAGCAACTTTTGTAGGTCAGTAGGACATGATGAGCGTATTTGCAGGAGTTATGAATTGATGATGGATAAAACACCTACCTACAGGGTTCAGGCCAAAACATGGCCCCTTGACCAGAATGCAAGGATGGCGCGGACAGGATTTCAGGGGCGCGAACGAGCCCGGGGCGAAGGAGGACCTGGTAGAGGTCACATATAGTTGATTTGCAACAATTATGGAGGAGCAGGACACTATGCCTGTGATTGCACTAATCCAACATGTCCGTCGTGCAAGTATTACATGTTGTTTGATCATGAAACATAAGACTATCCTACGTTGATAGCTAGGATACGAGACAAAGGGGTACTACCACCTCCATCGACTCAGAACCTACAGATGAAGAGGTTTGAGTCACGTGAAGAAGATCCGAACGTAAACATAGTGCTCAGGAGTGGGATCACGATAGGGGATGACAAGGGGAACAACCAAAAGATAGTACATGGGTTCACAAAGCCCCGATGAAAGAGGTTCAGTTCGATTTGGAGCACGCTCGTGAAACCTTCATTGAAGCTAAGAAGAGCTTCACTGAGGCCTCCACCTCAGGAAGAAAGGATAAGCCTAAGCCGGAGATGGAACCCTCTATGCTCACAACTTTCTTAGAAACCTATATGAATTTACTGCATGACAGTAAGGCTATGGAAGGGATACAAGAACTCATCAATAGATGCACTGGAACCGTGCCAGATGAGTCATGCATAGTACGGAAGATTGGCAAGCATAAAACAAGGACGACACGAGAGATAAGACTGACCGCTCAAATAGGAGAGTATGAAATGGATCAAGTCATTTTGGACCTAGGGTCAAATGTGAATGTCATACGGAAGTAAACTTAGGAGCGAATGGGGAGACTTGTGCTACAATGGTCTCCGATTCAGCTAAGGATGGCGAATCAGCAGAAAATCATCCCCGTGGGGCGGCTAGAGGGGGCCACTGTGGATATTGAGGGAGTGAGCATGCTAGCGGATTTTGAAGTAATAAAGATAGTGGATGATAACAATCCCTACCCTGCACTCCTGGGAATTGACTAGGTTACTAATATGAACGGGGTAATCAATCCGAAGAAGTGAAAGATGATCTTTGAGAAGAAATCACTATGCGTAATAATATCCCTAGATCCTACTGAAGGATTGCACTATACAGAACTAGTCCATGATTATGAGAGTGATAATGATCTGGAATGCATATATAAGATAACAACGCGAGACCAAGACTGGGTGAATCCCACTGCGAATGGACGGATTACATGGGATCACGAGAGTTCCTACACTTCGGATTCCAATGAAGAAATATAATGCTGGCAGAATCAGTTACATGAAGTAACTACACTGAATTGCAACATGATTACCTGGTCGCTATGATGTGTGTCATCAAAGGCAAGAAATCTACCTATTTTTGGTGGTGTAAATGAGGTAGATATCTTTTTGGATGCATTTGAAAGGGAGGTACCAGAAAAGAAGCACTTCCAAGCCTTGGACTGGGCACTGCGCAGAACACCCGCAAGATGGTGGGGTATGCAAAAGGGAAGCTTTGATGATTGGCGCGAATGTAGGAGGATGATGAGAACATGATTTGGGAAGCCTAAGATACGACTGATAGATAAGTACGATGGAAATAAATATCCGGGCACGCATCTGGCCAATGGACAAAGGCTTATGGAGAAAAGCCCCAACCTGAGTGTGTGCACTTGTTACGTCATACACTAGATGTTATCCCAATGAATTGGTATATAGAAATAGAGCTCCACCATGGGATAGGTGATAGGGATATCCTACGTGAAGGATTCATGATGACATTCAATTTTGAGGACGGGTTTGACAGTATTGATGAGGCACTACAAGAGGTGAAAGAAGCCATCTTTAGCATATCGCAGGATCCTTTAGACCTAATTCAGCCGGAATGGGCTACCCAGTTGAGTCACATGCTCAAATGTTATAATGGGACTGCTGAAGACGAGGATGAGGATCCGTGGAAGATTAACTTTCCAGAAACAGAAGGCCTTCGAGAGGTTCAAGGACCGCAAATTGAGAACCCCGATATAACCACGCCAGTGAAAACAAAACAAGTGAACATTGGTATGGAGGCAGAACCCAAATTCATGAAGATTGGAGACTACTAGGACGATGTGACAGTGGATAAGTTCATTGAATTGCTCCGTGAATACCAGGACTTATTCCCTACCAAGTTTACGGATTTGAAAGGAATAGTCAGAGATTTAGGAGTGATGAAGATCACATTAAAGCTCATCGTGAAGCTAGTTAAGCAGAGGCCTTACTACCTCAATCCAAAATACAAGGAAAAGGTCCACTTAGAACTAGACAAGATGCTAGCGGTAGGCATCATTGAGCCTGTGGAAGAATCCGTTTGGATAAGCCCAGTGGTGGTTCAAGAGAAGAAGTCGAAGGATGAGATAAGGATATGCGTGGATCTCTAAAAACTGAATGATGCTTGTGTGCATGATCCTTTCCCAACTCCATTTATCAATGAAGTGTTGGACAATGTAGGTGGCCAGGAAGCATATTCCTTCACTGATGGGTTCTCTGGGTACCACCAAATCAAAATCTCACCAAAGGATAGGAGAAAGACAACCTTTGCGACTAAGTGGGGTTGTTTTCAATACACCGTAATGTCGTTTGGATTGAAGAATGCGCCTACAATATTTTTGCGCGTGGTTGTTGCGGCATTCAAGGAATTTATTCATAAGTTCCTAGAGGTATATTTTGATGACTGGACTATATTTGGGCTCGTTAAGCGCCATGTAGCGAGCTTGCGTCTAATGCTGGATACGTGTCGAAGATACCAGATCATGCTCAATCTCAAGAAGTGTCTATTTTAAGTTCATTTTGGGAACATATTGGGGCATGTTTTTTGCAGATAAGGACTGATGGTAGACCCCGTGAAGATCGTGGTGATACTAAATTTGGACGCGTCGAGAAGTGTGAAATAGTTGTGTGCTACTCTGGGACATACGGAATATTACAAATTTTTTATCAAAGGCTATGCCCAGACCACCACGCCGATGGAAAAATTGTTGAAGAAGGATGTCACATTCTGCTGGAACATGGGCTATAAGAAAAGCTTGGATATATTGAAAGAAAAAATGGATACCACACCAATTCTAGTCTTCCCGGACTGGAAGAAAGAGTTCCATGTACATTATGACGCGTCATGTATAGCACTGGGGGCAATACTAACACAAGATGGAGGTGAAGGCTTGGACCATCCTATTGCGTTCACAAGCCACAAATTATCCAAATTAGAGAAGAACTATTCTACCACTGAACGCGAGGGGCTAGCTATGGTGTATGCGCTCCAGAAGTACTGACACTACTTGCTAGGAGGCCATTTTAAAATGTATATGGATCACTCTGCACTAAAATACTTGGTCAATAAGCCTATGTTGGGGGGTGAATCTACAGATGGCTCTTATTGTCCCAAGAATACGATTTTGAAGTTGTTGTGAAGCCTGGATGATTGAATGCGGGACCAGATCATTTGTCGCACATCGAAACAGGGGAGGAACCTACTAATTTGGAGGAAGGATTACCTTAGGCATAACTATTTCCAGTACATGTCACGGATGGTCATTTTGAGGATATAATAAACTTCCTAACAACAGGAACTACACCAGAGGGTTACATTGTCCAGCAAAAGAAGGAATTAGTGGTGCACGCAACATATTTTTCTGTTATTTCTAGGAATTTATACAAAATGGGGTCTGATGAGATATTGTGACGATATGTACCGGAGCTCGAGAGAAGCAGCATCCTCGCGGACTCTCATGGGGCCACCGTGGGAGGACACTATGTAGGGAGAGCAACCGCGTAGAAGATTCTACGTGTAGGGTTGTGGTGGCCAACCCTTCATCAGGATTCAAAAGCATATTGCAAGGCGTGTGATGTATGTTAGAGAACAGGCCATCAACAAGGGATGAAATGCCTTTGAATCCACAAATGACATTGCAACCTTTCGAGAAGTGGGCAATATATTTTGTAGGACCCATTTAGCCACAAGGGAAGACAAGGGAGTGGTATATCATCACTACGATGAAGTATTTGACACGATGGGCGGAGGCGCAGCCTATGAAGGATTGCATGGGCATGCCGGCTGCAAAGTTCCTATTTTAGCATGTATTGACGTGATTTGGATGTCCAAATGTTTTGACAAGTGATCAGGGTACGCACTTTCTAAACGAAACAATCAACACGCTAACAGAAGAATTTCAGGTATCTCACTAGAAGAGCACACCTTATCACCCACATGCTAACGAGACAGTGGAGGTGTTTAAAAAAGTGTTTGAAAACATGCTGACCAAGGTTTGCAATGCTCAGCGAAACTATTGTGACCTATGCATACCTGCAGCGTTATGGGCTTATTGGACAACGTGCAAGAAGTTAACGGGACAGACACCCTTTAGGCTGGTATATAGGGTTGAAGCAGTGATGCCTAGTCTGTGCATAGCAGCACTCACAGGTATGAAAGATTGCAAAGCCATAGAAGAGAGGCTCGCATGGAAGGATGAGCTCGAAGAAGAAAGATTTTTGGTTGGATTTCACCAACATGTCCAAAAGCAACGTGAAAAGGCATGGCATGATTGACACATCAAGCTGCACAAATTTTAGGTAAACAATATGGTTTTGTTGTATGATAGTAAGTTTGATAAATTTCCAAGGAAATTCAGAATGCACTGGTTAGGGCCCTATGTTATTAAGGAGATTACCGATGGTGGCGTGGTCAAGTTGGTTAAGTTGAATGGACATCCCTTCCTAGGAAAGGTGAATGGCAGTCGATTGAGGCCATACACAGGTGGCCCAACCATCTGACTATGTGATAGAAGCACAGTATTAGCACTCCAGGTAGCTGAAAGGAGCCATGGGACTATAAACTACACTTCCCAGGTTGGGGAGCTGCGCAATTTCAGGACTGCGCGAAGCAGGGAAGTGTCAAGGGTCCGCAACAACGCGAAGGTAACTGTGCTACTCATGGAAATAGCGTGCAGGTCCGCTGGAAAGTGATTTTTAAAGTCATTGTTCATGATTTGATGGTCAGATTGTGGCAAAATGGAGCGGGCGACAGACATTTAAGGTGAAATGTATGGATTAGATTCTTGAAAATCTAACGCCAATCTAGCATTAATGGGCCGAATGTGGGGGGAACGGTTGGATTTGAGTTCAAAAGGCCCTATAAATTACAAGTGGTTGTCCAGCAGGAAACACTTGGCATTTTGAGAATTGATTTGTTGCATGCTCAGGTATACATGAACCGAGACCTATTCGAGACTCTGAAAGCGAAATTCATTGTTTGAGCAAATACCAGAGACACTGTAAGAATTGTGGAATAACGCTATGTCAGCACATGCAGAAGCCATGGACACAAGAGCAGTGACAGTCGAGGAAGTTGCACAGGAAATTGAGGTAGTAGAAGCTACCCAAAGAGTGCCAAAGTGGTAGTCGAAGTCCCTAAATCACCCAGGACACTGAAACCAAAGAAGGATAAGCAGACTATGCTCCTGGTGCACATCTCACGAAGAAACCCACAGCGGACCAAGCTCACTTTACAGGAAAAGGTGAAGGCCATTAATCTGGAGGCAGATGAGGAATAATTCCTGGTGGATGAGGAGGATTTGGAAATGGAAGTTGAAACCCTGGGTGCGGACCCTATTACCAGGTTACCAGAATATTTTCCTCCGTGCAATGGCAAAGCCAAGGTGCTAAAGGACATAGATGAGAGCAAGAGCTCCCTACAAACTTCATTTCTCCTGGATGATATTTTTTTTGAGGGGTCGCACTTAGGGAAGGTTCCTGTACTAAAGTTTAAAGATTAGGACCTCGCAGATCACGAGAAATACTTGCATTTAGCGACTGAGCAGTTAATGCACCGACGGATAGATACGAGTACTGGAACAATCAAATTAGAGCCATGAAGATGGCTCAAGGGTGTAGAGAAAATCAGGTTGCTCAACCTTCTCTGGGTACCTCATTACCACCACACCCCAGTGCCACGAAAGAAAACCAAGGCATCAAAGAAATCCTTCGACCCAATCACCCTCACTGAGGGGGATTTGCACGATATTGGAGAAATGGTGAGGGATGTCACTGTGGAGGCCCTCCAACAGTTCGAAGAGCAGTAGCAATTGGTATTAGGGGCTCTCGGAACAGAGTTGCATGAGTTGTAGGCTCACACTCCACAGGCTAGCACAATGTCCACTATCCTCGCGATCATCATTTCAACTGCCACGGAGATGCTGCACACAAAGGTGACCAACATGATAGTGCTACCAGATGGGGCACTTAGTTACTATGGAAAATGAGTCACGCTCTGCAGGTGATAAGCGAGCAGTGCATCAATATCGAGAATTTGGGCCTGCAATACAACGAGGTAGTGGAACAAAATAAGAAAATCATGCAGGTGGTGGAGGAGGCCTGCTGAATGGTCCCAAAGTTGGACATTTAGGCAGAAGAATCAGTTGAGGCACACGTCCTCAAGTTGGCCATAGGGGTGTGCGACGCCCAGATAGAGATGGACAGGATTCAGCTCTAGCTGAACTTGCAAATCGCAGAATTGCAATTGAGGGCTCAGCCTTCAACCCCACCGGAAGTCGAGGAACAACATGCCACTGTTGTTGCAACAATAATAGTGGTGGTCGACATTGTAGTAGCATACTGCACATGACTTTTTGAATAGTCATTCGAGGTATTGACCACCCTACAAGAGGATCCAAATGTAGAGTTCCTAGAGACAGAGGCATGCTAGCTACAACAAAGATATGATGAGGTCAAAGGGACCACGCAGATGGATGCCCTTACACAGAGGCTTGCACAGATGCAGGAGGCAAAGGCACTTAAGGAATAGGTGGATGTCACTTGACACAAAGAAGCGGTCCTAAAAGCGCACCTACAACCATGGATAGGTGAGGCATATATGATCATAGCTTCCATTGAAGGAAAGCTCGTGACACTGCAGGCAACTCAGTAGAATATTTACGGTGGCAGTTCAGTGACAGTCACCGAGCAGAGAGTGGAAGAAGTCCAGCAGGTAGCTGCTCAATGCGCTGCCGAGGTTGCGGTCATCCAAAAGGAGCTGGGAGGTCTTCTCACTAAGATCTTTACACCTACCGAGTGACTCGAGGGCGAGTCACGATGTTTGTGTTGGGGGCCTGTTGGGTGCGGAATCCCCCAAGGATAGTTTTGGGGCTAAAAGCCCATATTTTGGTCAAATTTTGTAATCCAAGTGAATAGACTCCGCACTTTGTGGTCACAGAGTGTGTAGGCGTTAAAGAGTCATAGGGTTATCTGCCCTTATTTTGGAATTGTAATGTTGGCTGTAGAAGATCTACCCATGGTCTGCGGACCATGCAATTGTATAAATAGAGCTAACCTCTAGGTAGTTTAATAAGAAATAGGAAAAGAAGATATGATGTATGACAGATAGCTTTGAAGTAGAAGTCTATGTTTTGGGTTGTAGCATAGGTAGAGGCTCTGCAACTGAGTGCGTAGAGGCCTAGGGTAGAAGTCCATAGTTGAGTGCGCGGACCCCTGCAGCTAAGTGCGCAGGGCGGGTCATGTCTGTAATCGTTCGGAATTATCAATAAAGAGAAGTATTCTACAATTTCTGCGTCTTTATTTCCTATTTATGCATCTGGTTATGCTGGGTATGAATTTCACTTATAATGCTTATATGATGCATGAATTATGTAATTGTGTTGGTTAAGTGAGCGAAAGTAAGAACATCTGTTTACACGAAGCTAACTAAGATTGGTTAATAAGTTAAGACACTTAGGCTAGTTTGGGAGATATCGTAGTTCGCTGCCCTAGTAGCGTGAAAGTACCTCAACCCCAGGTTAGGACTGTGCAAAAGAAAATTGTAGCCCTTTGTGAACATGCTGAAGGGTGGAACAGAGGGCTAAGAAACCTGTGCAAAGGAAGGTATAGCCGGAATAAACCGACATCACAACCATCTCAAGGGTGCAGAAACTTGATTCCAACATCCCCCCATACTACTTCCAATGAGACTTCAGTCCGCGCTCCACGAGCTGATGCCAAAATGGCTAGTAGAGTAGGGATTTGTTTGGCTAACTAACACTGAACCTGGGTCAAGCCCCCTCAAGCCAACACTAGGCACAAGTGTCATGGAAGAGACGCGGAGGGGGCCACAACTAAGATCAAAAGGTCCCTTCATGATGTACATAGAAACTTGATGAGATTGACTCACTAGGAACCTATGGAAGTCATAGAAGACCTTCCAGAAGAGATGCATATGGGTGTGATAGGAGTGCCACGTGATTGGGTGCGATTGTTCCGACGGGTGGCAAATTATGGGCATAAGCCCTAACTATATAGGATTATTTTGTCCCAATGTTGTATATTATTTTGAACATAAAACTTATATCTATGTATCGATGGTTTCATTGTGATAATCATATATATACACATGAATTTTCGATTATTTTTAATTTTTAATGTGATGAATTATTTATGTGCCAATCTAATGCTTGATTAGCGATCGAATCTGCAAATGAATTTTCTAATCATGGAATTGAATAAATGTGATATAAATAAATGATATTTGTAATAAACACACTCTCGGAAATTGGGGATATAAATAAGGATATCTCACACAATAGATGTTTTTTAATTGAGATACCACTAGTTGCGAATCCAAGTATACTACTAATGAATCAATACCAAGAGATATTGCCTCAGATATTAAATTAATGAAAATAGTATATTCAGAAACATTGTTTTAAGCAGGACCGATACATACACCTCTTGAAACCAACAACTGGCTGGAGGGATAATAAATCACCCAAGTCGTGGAAGTAAGGTTCCGGGTGTGTCTACTAGCACCATTGTCGAACCATAGATTTATCAAATTGTCCATCAGTACCTGCCAAAGCAGATCAAAAATATCAACATCACTACGAAACTGATAGATAGATATGCACAAATATACAATATTTACAACCAAGCAAATGTTAGGCTGAAGCCTAAGCAAAATACTTTTCAAGATAGAGCCTGTTGCATGTAGGAATTGCACTTAAGCAAACTCCTCAACACTTAATTGTCAACCCGGGGGATTCGTAAACTTAGAGACGAAGCATAGGCAATGCCAAAGATGATATGAATTTTCCTTATAGAAATTCCTACTTTAGAGAAAAGCTTGCAGAATCAAACTATAGAGAACAAAAGGCAACTTGAACCATCAAAATAATCTAAGATTGGAACAAGGGAAAATATACTTGCAAAAGATATTTAGAAATAAAGGGGCAATTACTTTAGCTAACTATTGATTATCTACAGAGTGTGTGTTTTCTTTAGCAAAGACACTTTAGCAGTCTTCTACAGATGGGCCCTTCAAACTTGCTTATGTAAATATTTCCTTCTTGCAATAATCTATCTTGCACTAGTGCATTCTTCTTGGACTAGTGCAGGAACAACGATTTATGTAGAGGGTGTAAAATGATGTATGTACTAAAAGCGTTTTTTCTTCATGCAAGGGCTTGAACTTTCTCAAGTCCAAAGCACTCAGATCCAGTAATAAGAAACTGGTTCTTGTACCATATCAGAGCTTCTTACACTTTAACAATTAATTCTTGGAATCAATGCTTAATTACTGCAAGTGTTATGAAGCCAAATTACATACCAAAAAGATGAATGTTTTTGAGTTTATCAAAGCACAAAAATAGAGAAACAATCTTTATGATTTATCCCGTCATGAAATATTAGTGAAAGCAAGAAAGTTGTTAGAAGTAAACTAAAAATACTTGCTGCATCACACAATCTTACACTGGTGCGGGTTCAGTTCTTCTATTTTAAACCAGGCGGGAAAACCAAATCAAACAGACTTGCAGAAAGTGAATAGCACACCAACGTGCACTGGTGCGGGTAATTGCTCCGACTTGAACCGGGCGGGGAAAACCAAACAAAAGGGAAAAAAAAACAAAATGTGCAAAAATTAAATAGCACACCAACGTGCACTGGTGGAAGTAATTTCTCCTGCTCGAACCAAGCAAGGAAAACTAATCCAAAATCAGATGCAGGGAAAGGAAATTTAACTACTTCATGCTGCAGATCTGTTTTAACTCACAAAAATTCAGATGCTGTAAATTAAATCACACTTGACAGTTTAAAATATAAATTACAAGAACAGAAAATAGGGAGAACATGCTGGGTTGGCTGGGCCCTAGCCAACCAACGCTTTTCCCTTTCAAATAGAAATGTTGCTTAGCACTATATCAATTCATCAGCTGTTAAACATAAGGAAAACATGATTTATGAACATAAGGTGGAGCTCCCTTTTTTATTAAATCATAAAGGAAAATACATGATGAATTATAGAGTCCAGCCCAGATTTGGGCAATACCAGCAAAAAAAAACAAAACTGCTGTAGCGTCGCTCCTCCACCATCCTCCTTTCTACGTGCATCATTCCTCCTTTTATAATCTTTCATAATGATTAAAACAAGTTGTTCCTTTGCAAGGAATATGGGGATTGAATCCTAACCAATTCTAATTACATAGTATAACAGTACAACCATTCCCCTATTAAAATAATGAAGATTTAATACGAATTTTCCAATTCTGGGATTTTTCTAGAATTTTGGAAAATTTGGTAATTTTAACAAACTGCCTCCAGAGCCCCCTTCGTATCTCCTCAACCATTACGTATTTTGGAAAATGACCTCCACTTTACTCAATTTCCTATCCTGGTAAAAAACCACATGACACGAAATTGCTTTATTTCCCTTCATCTACATAAAAATCGAGGTGGAAGTTGGCAGTCTAGAAACTTGTTGACTGTGTTTTTAGAATTCTGGAAAGAACAGTGTTTTTTATAAAAGTGCTTCAAAGACCTGTTCGTAACTTTTGGAATATTTTGAATCTCAGGAAACGGTTTCGTTTATGGGTAATTGGTTATATTTGTGAAAAACCCATTTGTTCGGATTTCCATAATTCACCTCCATTTGCATAAAACCTGAGGTCAAACTTGGCCATTTAGAAATTATGCAGATTTTGAGCAAACTTATTAATTTGCAATGCTGGTGCAGGAATGTGTTCTACAGGAACCCTACCGGTACTAGTGCAAGAATGTGTGGTGCAGGAACTTGGCCTATATTATAATAAGCATATAATCAACTCCATAAACCTGCAAACACACAAACTATTATTAATGATGCTTTTAATGTTTAAATCTCATTAAAACAAGGGAATAACATATACTTACTTATTATCTCCGAGAATGCACAAAACTATGACAATGACAATTCAATTTAAACAAAAGCATGAGGGAAGGTGATATGAATGAAGGCAAAACAGAGGTCCAACATCCCCCCATGCTGACCTTCTTGCATGTCCTCATGCAAGGAAATCAATTGTTGTATTGTCGTTCCCTCGTAAAAACAAGATTAAAAACATTTATGGGCATTCGTAATGATGTTTCCTGCAATTCTATGGGATCACATTTCCTACGCTAGATAAATCTTGTTTCAAGAACAAAGTGTTTGCTGGACTCTTTGATTATTTATACTAATTTCAAGAAAATCTATCACAATAAAAATACCAAATTGCAAGGGTGGTGCGTGCTTGCACTGATCTGCTTACACTGCCTAAACTGTGCTGCTTTGCTGGCACTTTTCTGCTTGCACTACTGTATATTACAACGTGATTGCACTGGTGCAAGCATAAAATCTTGATTATGCAGTGCATATTTAGAGGCAACCACCATCAATACACATTATTGCCAACCAACATCTTGTGAGCAGTCATCATTGAGTAATTCATCACTCTAAATACCATGAAAGTCAAAATGAGTTATGATACCAATTAGCAACCTCTTTATTGAACACTATAAATTCCGTTGTAATCTGAATTCAAACTAAATTTCCTCTTAATGTAGCACAAAGAATAACCTTTACTAAGGGTACCACCTCCTTAAGGATTCTTGATTTTTGAAACATATAACTCAAATAATCATGTTCAAATCGTCTTTAAAACCATTGTCCAAGAAAAAAAAGGATAAGTTTAGGGGAAGATAAAGATATCCAAGCAAATCATAGTATGCAATTAACTTTAATACCACAGACATAGCCCTGCTGCCTGCAGGTGTCCATAACCTCGGCAGGGGTGTCTTTTGACCCATCAAAATGTTTGTGTCCCACTTACTAGGCATGGATTCAGAGTTATCTTATTTTAATTTTATACGAAGGCCACTATTCTAGCTTGGTAACCAACTAATGGCAGTACCACTCACAAGAAGTAACATGGATGAACAGGTCAGCTCGTGATGAGACCTCCTGTCTTCCAACTTTTCGGTTGAAAGCCATTACTCTGGCTTGTTGACCAGAAGCAGTAATGTAATTCATGCTAGGTCTCATGATCATGGTAGGTTGGCTCATCACGAGACCTCCTATCCTCCCCTAAATCTTTTGTATACTCTGATTATGATAAACCTAAAAGGTTACTTAATAAGTGGGGAGACAAATCTACTCCTTAAGAGTACAGGATGGCGTGAAACATTTTTAATGACTAATCATTACTGACTAGTTCCTCTGCCCCAAATACTTATTAAAGATATCCCAGATAATGACAAAAAGACTCCTTGAATTGAGAATGCTAGTGTTCTCATGAATAGCTTATTATGATCTTAATAAGAGTGGTCCTCCATAGGGGGTTTCCAATAGTACCTTCTAAGGGAAACTGAAATTATATATATCAGATGACAACTTCTTAGAGTGATTAGTCATGGTTACTTTGAAAAAATCATGAGGTATTAGAGTGAATCATACTCAACAAGATGTGTCACAGATGTGTGTGTTAACAACCAATGCAGATCAAAAGTAGTTTTAGTGACTACACTTTAAAAATCAAAAAGCGTAATAGCATTTTATTCATATACCCTACTTTACCTAAGAGGCGGAAGACTTCCTTTTATGTATAGGAGTAATTCCAATGAAGCCATGTCCGAATCAGGTGAAAATATATATTCATGCTCAAATTTATCATACAAACTTGAAAGTGTACATGAGCATGAAGAACCAACCAATGTACTTGATATGACAACAAGAGTTTTAAAAGAGAAGAATACTCCCTCGCTTGAGTCATTGTTCGGAACCAATGTTCGATATGATCATGGTATTCTTGATCCATTTCTTGATTTGGCCCATGCTACTCATCCTCTTCTTCCATGTAATGTTGATTGTTCTACGTACAGTGATTAGTCTCCTGATTACATTCTGGATCTACTGATAGACATGTCAATAACTCCTCGATCTTAGGTTCCAGTGGATGTTCTCCATTGATTATAATGCATGATTCATTTGTATCCTTAGATGACTGGTCAGGGAAATCAAAAAAGACTTCCAAATCCTCTTGTGGTGGTGGACAAATGGACAAGTTCTTGAATATTTTCAAGAAGTTCTCTTCCTGAGAGGTATAGGTCAAGATCCTAGTAGCTGCTAGGGCTTGTGAGAGGTCCTTCATATTTATCATCTTCAAGTCCATCTGGTTGATTGATAATCCCTGTATCCACACACATATTAGTAACGGGGGTTCTTACAACACCCCAAAAATGATATAACATTAAAGATTAGGATCTAAAGATAATTGATTTTAAAAGTTATTGGCTAAAATAAAGCTCAACACACTTGCATAAAGATAAAGGCAAACTTACCCCTATTGCATCAACAAAAAATTCTTACCAAATCAAATCGCCTCCCTGGCAACGATGCCAAAATGTTGGGTGCAGGAATTACACTTAAGCAAACTCCTCAACACTTAATTGTCAACACAGGGGATTCGTAAACTTAGAGACGAATCACAGGCAATGTCAGAGATGGTACAAATTTTTCTGATATAAATTCCTACTTTAAAGAAAAGCTTGCAGAATCAAACTATAAAGAAAAAAGTCAACTTGAACCATCAAAATAATCTGAGACTGGAACAAGGGAAAATGTACTTATAAAAGAGATTTTAGAAATAAAGGGGCAATTATTCTAGCTAACTATTGATTATCTACTGAGTGTGTGTTTTCTTTAGCAAAGACACTTTAGCAGTCTTCTACAGATGGGCCCTTCAAACCTGCTTATGTAAAGATTTCCTTCTCGAAAGAATCTATCTTGCACTAGTAACGATTTATGCAGAGGGTGTAAAATGATGTCTGTACTAAAAGCGTTTTTTCCTCGTGTAAGGGCTTGAACTTTCTCAAGTCCAAAGCACTCAGATCCAGTAATAAGAAACTGGTTCTTGTACTAGATCAGAGCTTCTTACACTTTAACATTTAATTCTTGGAATCAGTGCTTAATTACTACATGAGTTGTGAAGGCAAATTGCATACCAAAAAGATGAATGTTTTTGAGTTTATCAAAGCACAAAAATAGAGAAAAAATCCTTACAATTTATCCTGTCATGAAATACTAGTGAAAGTAAGAAAGCTGTTAGAAGTAAACTAAAAAGGCTTGCTGCATCACATAATCTTGCACTGGTGCATGTTCAATTCTTCTATTTTAAACCAGGCAAGAAAACCAAATCAAACAGACTTGTGGAAAGTGAATAGCACACCAACGTGCACTGGTGCAGGTAATTTCTCCAGCTCGAACTAGGCAGGGAAAACCAAACAAAATGTGAAAAAAGTGAATAGCACACCAACGTGCACTAGTGTAGGTAATTTCTCCTGCTCAAATCAGGTGGGGAAAACCAATCCAAAATCAGATGCAGGGAAAGGAAATTTAACTACTTCACGCTGCAGATCTGCTTTCACTCAAACACAAATTCAGATGCTGAAATTAAATCACACTTAGCAGTTTAAAACATAAATTACAAGAATAGAAAATAGGGAGAACGTGCTAGGTTAGCTGGGCCCTAGCCAACTAGCGTTTTCCCTTTCAAATAGAAATGCTGCTCAACGCTATATCAGTTCATCAGCTATCAAACATAAGGAAAACATGATTTATGAACATAAGGCGGAGCTCCCTTTCTTATTAAATCATAAAGGAAAATACATGATGAATTATAGAGTTCAGCCCAGATTTGGGCGATACCAACAAAACAAAACAACACTGTTGTAGCGTCGCTCCTCCATCGTCCTCCTTTCTATGTGCATCATTCCTCCTTTTATAATCTTTGATAATGATTAAAACAAGTTGTTCCTTTGCAAGGAATATGGGGATTGAATCCTAACCAATTCTAATTACATAGTATAATAGTACAACCATTCCCCTATTAAAAGAATGAAGATTTAATATGAATTTTCCAATTATGGAACTTTTCTAGAATTTTGGACAATTTGGTAATTTTAACAAACTTCCTCCAGAGCGCCCTTCGTATCTCCTCAACCATTATGTATTTTGGAGAGTGGCTCGTGTCTTACTCGATTTCCTATACTGGGAAAAAAACCCATGTCGTGGAATTTCTTTATTTACCTTCATCTGCATAAAAATCAAGGCAGAAGTTGGCAGTCTGGAAACTTGTTGACTGTGTTTTCTAGAATTATGGAAAAAACAGTGTTTTTTATAAAAGTGCTTCAAAGACTTGTTCGTAGCTTTTGGAATCTTTTGAATCTTAGGAAATGGTTTCGGTTATGGGTAATTGGTTATATTTTTGAAAAACTCATTTACTCAGATTTCCATAATTCACCTCCATTTGCATAAAAACCAAGGTCAAACTTGGCCATTTAGAAATTATGCAGATTTTGAGTAGACTTATTAATTTGCAATGCTGGTGCAGGAATGTGTTTTGCAGGAACCCTACCGGTACTAGTGCAAGAATGTGTGGTTCAAGAACTTGGCCTATATTAGAATAAGCATATAATCAACTCCATAAACCTGAAAACACACAAACTGTTATTAATGATGCTTTTAATGTTTAAATCTCTTTAAAACAAGGGAATAACAAATACTTACTTATTATCTCCGAGAATGCACAAAACTATGACAATGACAATTCAATTTAAACAAAAGCATGAGGGAAGGTGATATGAATGAAGGCAAAATAGAGGCCCAACAGAGCCCATTTCTGGGCTCTGCCAACTCGTTTTCCTCAAAATCAATTAGCTCATAAGCTCCCTTTTTCAAGACCTTTTTAACAATGAAGGGACCGTACCACATAGATCTGAACTTCCCTGCCCCCAAGGTATATTTTCCCTGGTCATAAACGAAGAAAAGGTTGCCTTTAGAGGAAACCCTAGGATAGACAACCTTATCATATTGAAATTTTACTCTCTTTTTATGAGCTACGTTGATTATGGATGTGTTACATAGTAATTTGTCACCGTCCCTGTTACCCTTTCTCTCGCACATTGGAGGAATTATTCCGGGACCTGTGAGAAGTGACATAACCTGGAAACACCTGCATTATATTCCCCTAGACATGAACTTCATATGCCCTGAAGACACTTTCTACAAAATACCCATAAAAGTAGCCCTTTTTCTATTGGTGCTGTTCCACAGTGTATCACTCACGCCAATGGGGGAAATCATTCAAAGAGGGCGCGCCAGCTGGCGCTCTATCTCAGAGTTGCACTCGCGCCAGCCCAGTTGGGTAAAGTTTTTAACAAACCAACTTGCAAAGGTTCTTACTAACCCATTCATGAACTGATTCCAGTTTGAGTTAGTTCAGTTGGGCTTCGAATCTCCATAGAAGGGAAGTAGTTCTCCACCTCTCATGGAAGCTTCCTAAATGACTAAGGAAAATCCCATGAATCTTGTGGATGATCCTATC
>APFE030435342.1:0-11001 GCA_000404065.3 Pinus taeda | reverse complement strand
CAAATACTAGCGTTGGATTCAAGGTAGGCCCTCATCATCGGTCTTTACTTTGCAATTAGGAACCTGCGTGTTAGCGTTATTTGATTGTTGCTAGACCTCATTTAGGCTAGTGGGATCACCTCTGTCTGTAGAGGGGATTACCTCCACAACAATTTGGCGACTCCACTGGGGAGTTGGCTTTTTGCCTTGTTGTTTGTTTTGTCTTGTTGTTTGATTTGTAAACTTTAGACGGAGTCTGAAGTATGGCCAGATAGCCTTCGAAATGCTATTTCTCTACATTAGCAAAGTAGATCAATGCCACTTCAGTCCATCTCTGGTTTGGTTTACGAACTAAACGGCTTGGAACTTGCCTTGTTTCTTGGTTATTTCTTGTTTTCTCCTGCTTTATTAGCATTTTGGTTTGAACGCCTCTGTTGCTTCTTGCCTCTTGGTGTACCTAGGTATTGTTGATTTGGCCTTGGCTCTTTTGTTTTTATTTTTTCCATAGCAAACTCGATTGGCACTGGTTTATAGCGTTACAGCCGCGCTAGTTGGCGCAAGTTGCACATTTACAACCCACGCCAATTCCTGAAAGGTGCTTGTTACAGCCTGACAGTCGCGCCAGGCCTGGAAACTTTTGAAGTTTGCTTGGCTGTGAACTTTTTGAGCTTGGTTTTCATCCTAGGTACCTTTTTCAGACTATTTGAGTGTGTTGGAGTGTGATTTGACTGGTTTTGATCGTTACCCTTTGGGTGTTTGCTTTTTTCTATCGATTTTACATTTCTAGCCCCAGGGCATCTAGTGGCTTTAAGTGTCGAGCCTTCCTCAGGTGTTTTGATCTTTTTGTGGTCCAATCGACTCTTTATTCACTCCCCTACACTTGTTTGGTAGTGGTGAATCATTTTGTTGCATTATTTGGGTGACTTGCTTTGTCTTCACTTGAATTCCGCTTCGTCTCACTTTGAGCCTAGATCGCACAGCTCATTGTTGTCTTTGGGATCTTTCTTGTTCTTTGGAAGTTTGATTTGTGATTTGAGGAACTGAATGTGCTTGTATTGAATATAATTTGTTTGTGTTATTTATCAAAGTTATTTAGTGCATTTTTCCATCATCAAAAAGAAAAAATCTCTTTTTCTTTAAACTAGTTAATGAGAATTAGAACTTTTCATTTCGATTAGTGATTAGTGATCTTAAAGAAAAGTTTGTTAATTTGCATTAGCTGCATTAGGGAAGTTCTTTATTGATTTTTGATCGTTTCGTTTGCGTGAAAGCTCTTAAACTCTCTCGTAATTAGCATTCATCGAATGAAATGACATGTTTTGGCATATAGATTGCATTTAGGGAATTTTGAGAGATTACATACGGTAGGACCTGAAAACCGAAACCTAACACAAGATCAACTTTAAAATAAACCAAATGAATCTAACAATGCATTGGAACATAACGCTCACATTCTAGAGGTCTAGGCTAGAGACGTGCTACGGTGTCGTTAAACCTAGTCACTTTTGTTTCCACTCAAGGTTGGGTGATTCCTCCTTTTGTGACTCAACTATGGTCTAGTACGGACTTGTGCTCCCACGTACCATCGAGTATATGGGGAGACTCCACTAGATTATCATCCTTAATCCACAGGAAGCCGTGTCTGCCGCCTTACAACCCATAACGCACTGAACACAACATTTGGGAAGATTGACTCCCGTATGGAAAGTCCTTGGTTTTCATATGATTGCTAAGGTGTATATGCAGTTTTACGGATTGTCTGTTAAAACCCTTCCCTAGTTCTCCAAAGTAGTCACTTTTTGATCCTTTTTGGACTCCCTAAAAGAAAAGGCTCACCTGCGTATTTGTCACTTCGGGCTCACTAAACATTCGAAGGTGACTAGAGTCATCTTTTTGTCCTTTTCTCGACTCTTTAAAGATGAAAAGGTCAAGTTATGTCCTGGTGTCTTAAAATTTATTCGGCCACGTTCACACTTACCTTGTTAGATCTTGTTTGTGTTAGTTTGAGTAGGGTCTTTTCTCGTTAGCTTGTCTAGGATTTTTTGAATTTGATCATCCTGGCGGATCCATCGATCCCGTCTCCTGTCCCTAGTGACCAAGGGTCTCCTTCTTCTGCTGCTCCTGAGACACCGGTTTGTGGTGACACTTTTCCTGTTATGCCAAGTGTCCAACCATTGAACTCTGGCACTCCAGAAGACGATCTTCACGATCTATTTTGGAACCCTATTTGGGAAACTTACGAAGAGGATTTTCCCTCTACTCCTACTGGTGTTTCAGTCCCGATGTCTTCCTCTCATATGGAGGACACATCTCCTGTAGTGAGTGAGACACCTGTTTTGTCAAGTATCGAGACTCCTATCCCGGCCACATCCTCGGTCATATCTACGGCCTTCACTGTCACCCCTCTCGGTGTTACAGTGCCCTTACGCTATAGGGCTTTGAGGGATGCCATGGGCTCTAGGAACTCCTCTTCAAGTACCATGTGGGATCATAACATCATCCCCACTATGGGATATTTTGTTTCACAAGTTCACAATACCGTTGTTACGTCAGTTCCGACCATTCCGACCATTTGTGTCGCATCTTCGACTCTGGTTATTAGTGCCATTACGGCGTCTTCGATCGTAACTACTGTTGCTGGTCCGTCCCGCAGTCCAGTACATAGTGGCCAATCGGCACATACACCCAGAGTTGTTCATCCTACAGTCAGTGCCCCACCTTCTTCTGGTCCCATTCCAGCAGGGGAGGCATATGATCAGTATTTGCATGCCATCCAAAATCCGGGCGCGCAAGGTCCTTATTATGACCCTATAGGGCATCATTTGTATACTTCCTTGCCAGCTGAGCTCGCCGTTGAGGTTTCAGTCCCGTTGAGTGTCGCTTGGGGTACCACTGGTTATGGTGGTGGATAAATCCATCCAGATCAAGGACAGCCGTACCAAGGACCATCGTATCAAGGTCAGCCATCCTACACGCAGCCTAATTATGGGCAGCAGTATTATGGGCAAACCTATCCAGGGCAGCCTGGCGGCCAACAAGGACAACCCTTCCAGGGACAACCTTCGGCCTATGGTGGTCTGTCTTTCACCTATCTTGGGCAACCCTCTGGAAATCCGGGACAACCTTATGTGCAACAAGGACAACCTGGAGTCCAACAGGGATACCCTTCCGGTCAACCCTATGGGAATCCAGGACAACCTTATGCTCAACAAGGACAACCTGGAATCCAACAAGGGTACCCTTCTGGGTAGGGTGGTCAACCTTACGTGCAGCAAGGCCAACCCACTGCTCAGCCTAGTTAACCATTTGGACAGGTTGGTCAACCCCAAGGTCAACCAACCGTTCAGTCCGCTCAGCCATCTGGTCCGCAAGGACAACCCTCGGTTGTATAAGGACAACCTAACACCCAGCAAGCTCAACCTTCTGGGCAAGTGGGTCCATCCCAAACTCAACCAGGGCAACCTTCCAGCTAGGTGGCCTGAACTCAATCCTCTCAAGGACATCTTTCTAGGCCTGCTCAACTGGGCATGCAAATGGTCGTTGCTTCTCAAGCTCAACCCGGTTTTCAGCCCCAGAATCAAACTGGTCTCCAGATGCAAGGTGGGTTTCAATCCCAACCTTCTTACCAAGCGCAGCTTGGTCCCCAGGCTTAGTATGGAGCCCAGCAACTGTATGGATACGAGCAACCCCAGGGGCAAGCTCACTTTGCCCGTATCAAAATTATCAACATATGCAGGTCGCTCCTTATCAAAATTACGAGCAACAGTATGTTTCTCCTGCAGGTTAACTTGGTAATCAATGGGGCGCTAGGGGGAAAATCCAAAGTCAACCATCTGGTTATGGATATAACCCCTATGGACAGAGTCCCTATAGATAGAACCCTTATGGGCCTGGCCCATCTGGACAAAATCAATGGGGGCAACTAGCAACTGGTTGGAACTCTGGTCCTACCTCGTATCCATAGCCGCAGATGTCCTTCAATCCTCAACTACCATTCTTAGCAACATTGGAACTGCCAGATGTATCAAAATTGACTAATGATCCTATCTTGCATAATCCATTCTGCCCACCGGTTCCAATCAAGATACCCGGCGATTGTCCCAAATTTGACGGCAAAGCTGGAGAAGATCCTCAAGCCCATGTTATGACTTACCACCTTTGGTGTTCGTCAAATTCATGGCTTGACGATTCAATCTAGCTTCGCCTGTTCCAAAGGACTCTCACTGGCTCAGCTGCTAAGTGGTACATTGAGTTGACTCATGCGTCCTTTCAAGATTTCAATTCGTTGGCAATGGCATTCCTAACTCATTTTCAGTTACCCATTCGGTATGAGACAGGAACGCATCTCCCTACGTCTCTCAAACAGGATACGGATACGCACATCTCCGATCATATACATGAATGGAGTTGGCATCGTTGGTTGATCAAGTTCTGGATTCCTGATCAACTCCTAACCGATTGGTTCACGACCTCCTTTGTCCCTAAAATTGCACGAGACATTGCTATGGGAGTTTGTGTAACTGAAGAGCAAGCTATCGTACGTGCTCAGTACCTTGACTTAGTTTATTCTCAGTCAGGTACCTTATATGAGTATTTGGTTGATGCCCCGAGACACGATACATCCAAAGCTCCACCAAAGCCATCTGTTGACGGTGTTATTGGCTCTGTAAATCTGTCATCGAAGAAATCATCCTCAAACCCTGGGAAGCAAAAATCGAATGCTTCAAGCGAAAACACTTCTCAGGGTGTATCTAATTCCGGAAGTACTTCCAAGGTCAACGCCGTCCAGTCCACCACGGCGGATAAAGCCTCGAAAGGAAAGAAAAATGGGAAAGCGAAGAATAAATCTGAGCAACCCAAATAGGACTCCTCCAAACCTCCACTCGAGGAAGGAGCCAAACGTAAACTGAAGTATCCTTGTCTTATCTGTGACGAGGATCACTATACCAAAGACTGCCCAAGGCAGTCCAAAGTTAGTCGTTTATTGAAAGGTGCTCCTGGGATTCCTGTGGTTCTGAAAGAACCTTTCCCCTCTCAGCAAACGCAAATGGTGGCTGATCCATCCTCGTCTGCTTCTCCCTTTGGTTCCCAAGTGTTCATGGCTGGAACCATTCCCATTCATATAACGACTCAAGCAAAAGAATATCCGTCGTCCGCCGGGAAGGAGCCTGAGGCCCCCTCCAGCGCTCCTCTGTCCAGTTCTGGTCCGCTCCATATCGAGAGACCTAGCACTGAGACGCCCATCCGACCCCCTCCTAAAAGTGTACTCCGAAGATCGTCTTACAACCCAAATGCTCGTGCTTCCCAGCACTATAGCATCGTTGAGGACTTAGCTCAGGCTCCATCGGCTATGTCCACTTTAGAAGTTCTCCAGAGTTGCCCCTCCCAGAGGAAGTCCCTGCTATCGGCCATCGGTGGCATTAACCCGACCGAATCGGATTTGATCACCTTTGATCTTGAGAGCCATGTGCCAAGACTGCCTCACTAGATTGCTTTCCTCATTCAAGTCATCATCAATTAAAAAACAATTCATCGTACAGTTATTGATGAAGGCGCGTCAACTTGCATTATGTCTGTTGCTTGTTGGAAGGCGATTGGGTCTCCGACTTTGAGTCAATCTCCCACGACATGGGAAGCCTTTGATGGGAGAGAATCTCACCCCTATGGTATCCTTCAACGATTGCCTATTACTTTGGAAGGGAAGACCGTTGAAGTGGAAGTTGAGGTTGTTGATGCAAATCTTACTTACAACCTCCTTTTGGGCCGGAGCTGGACATATGCCATGCGTGCCGTGGCTTCATCCCTCTTTCGTGTCATTCGTTTCCCTCATCAGGGGAAAATTGTCACGGTAGACCAGCTCTCCTTCTTCGCTTCTTCTTCTGACGGTAATGTGCCTTTCGTGGAGCATACCTCCTTTCCCTTAGAGAGTGTGGGAGTCGGGCTCTCCAAAGATCCCGCCCTCATGGGTGTCTTTTCACTACCAACTCCGAATCTCGCTTTGCTTGGTTTGATTTCTACTCGTTCTGATCCCCCATTGCACACCATTGCACACTGTTGCTACCCTCGGCCCCTCTGCACAAGGGGGCATTAATACTCTAGCTTGTAACACTCGCTTAGCCGGGGGGCATGGGCAGATCATCAGTGCCGTTGATCATTTTACAAAACAGGCCGAGACGACGCCTACACTATCTAGGCCGGTCACACAGTAGTGCAATAGGGTAAGTCCCGAGATGGGCTTGACTTGAACAAGTATCATGCGTGCACTTTATTTTTGTACATACGTGTGCTTTCAACAAGTGTGTTGTGTGTGCATATTTTCATGTTTTTATCTTGGTGTGTCGGCGTGATTGCCACTTATTGTGTCTTTTTGCTTCTTGGGCAGATGTCTGGATCGCCTTACGTTGGTTTCGCTGATGGTGCCTCCCATAATACACGCAACTTGTCCTCTGCGGCATGGGTGATCTACGATCCTCATGGTGAGTTAGTAGACATTCAAGGGGTTTATCTAGGTTGTACAACGAACAATGTCGCTGAGTATAGTGCTGTGTTTGAATTATTAGCTGAGGTGATTAACCTCGGCATTCGAACATTGGTTGTGAATTTGGACTCTCAGCTTGTCGTCCACTAGCTCAACGGGCGTTATTCCGTCAGAGACCATCGGATCTTAAGGTTGTATTTACGTGTTAAGTTGTTAGAAAGGGATTTTGATTTCATTACTTATCAACATATTCCAAGACGACTTAATACGTTAACCGATGCATTAGCTAATTATGTGTTGGACAAGAATTTGCATAACATGTAATTCCACATAACATAAGAAGCATAAAACACAATAAACCATAAAACATATGTATATATATATGTGTGTGTGTCCAAATGTTTTGCACCACGTGCATCATCAAAAAATAATACATGTTTGTCTGAGTACATCCGGATACAACATGTCTCTCAAAAAACATGCATGGAAAAGAAAGCCTAGAAATCTAGTCCCGATGGTGCTCATGGTAGCACGTCACCACTCGCACTAAACGTCTCAGGAGTCGGTGGATGCGAGTTGTCACCCCCACTGTGTACCTCTGGTACGCTAGCAGGACATCCGCTAGCCGAGCGTAATCGGGAATCCCTCGAGTGATAACCTCGAGGTTCTGAATGAGCTCTCCTCTGTCACCACCCTCCTCATGAGGATCCACTGCTGCTGCCAGGTGTCTCCTCGCAATGAGAGACATGCCAGCTGGATGCTCCGGGCCAACATCTGCATGTGCATATAAGTGTTATTAGAACAAGCATGTATTAACAAAAATATCATAAAAACTCAAAATCAAAAAACGAGATCATACCAATCTCCTCATCCCAGTCCTCTCCCTCCAGCAGAGGGAGGTCTGGGTCTCTGGTGAAGTCTATCCCTGCATACAGCCAGTCCTCCACCACAATCAGTTGGCGGCGAAGCCACCCGAAAAACTCAAGTCTGAAAGACCTCTGCTGACCGCCACCCCCCCTCGGCATCAGTGCCGCCCATCAAGCCATCCTCGGCTCTCGAGGTGCTGGGTCAGGAACAAAGGCCCCTTGGCCCTGGAATCTCAGTACACGTTCCAAGAAGAACGTCACCAAGATGGATCCGTACCCGAACTGTTGCAGCTTTCCACGCTTGGCCTTTGTCAGCTGCCTCTTCATATTGATTGTCACAACTGACGCCCAATTGAAGATCACCAGGTTAAGGCACTCTGTCACTAATATCAGGTGGTTCTTCGTAGCTTCGTGGGGTGCCTGTGCCCCCACAGCTCGTGTGATGGTGAATAGTAAAGCTCTGAGTGTCAGGTCCTGGACAGTGGGGATATCCACTTTCGAGCTGCCTGACCCATATCTTGGCTCTGGGCAAACTCGAGCCTTCACCTCTTCCATCTTCTCTCCAGATGGCCTGCTACCAGTCAATCGGGGCACCGGCCCTCGTCGCGACAATCCAGTAAGGAAGTAGACATCAGGTACATCTCATTCCAATACTTGGTCCCGTATCCGGAACACCTGTCTTGTACGTCCCACAAGTTGATCAGATACTGTAAGAGCTCTAGCTGAGCTCGTAAATAGGACAATAGGAAATATTTTTTGAGCCCACAAGCTCTGAGAGCTTCCATGCAGTCCTTATCTACTAAGGCCAATGTGTCCACTTGGTCATGTTCTCGTTCCTTCCATACGATCACCATTTTCGCGTATTTCCCTGCAATCACAAGCCCAAAACATTGAATTAGATCCTTGTGCAACTTAAAAATGTAGCGGAATCATTTGAAATTTGTTAAAAATTGAGCAAAAAACCCACGCGGTCGTTGGCGCGACTGTTTCTAAAACAGTCGCGCCCATGGGCGCATGCCTTTAGGGAAAGTTTCCCTATTGGCGCAGGTCCGTGCCCGAAACCGGCGCCAATGGGCGCAACCCTCATTTTTTAAATCCCCCTTATAGAGGATGAAAAAGCAATATAAAACAAATTTGAAATAGATGAAAATGGAGTGGGGGAAGAGACCTCTTACTGGCACTGGCAGCGCTCTGAATGGTCAGCTGGATTTGTCGCAATTATCGCTTGAAGATCGCACACCAAAAGCCCTAATGTCGCTCTCAAAAGGTAAAAGTGAAAAGTAATTTCTTGTTTTTACTATTTTCACCCATTTTATAAATTTTTGACCCTCAAATAGGTTTTAAAATTCATTTTATGAATATTTTAATATATATCTGTGTCGAAAATGGATTTTACACTGGTTTCTTGTGCAGCGACAGGTGTTTGTATGGCTTAAGCGATGAAACGAGTTGTATTTTATACTTTTTCGCACTCGGTAAATACACGAAAAAGTCACTTTGGAGTTATCTTTTTGCTCTTTTCTGACTCTCTAAACATGAAGAGAATGCCAAGTTGGTCCTCTCGACTCGTTAAATGGAAATGAGAGGCGGTCATCTTTAAACCCTTTTCCGACCGTGTAAAGAACGAAAAGATTGTCAGACCTTTGTCGTTTCAGGTTCATTAACGGTTACGAAGTGACGTGGTTTTGATCGCTTTTTTAATTTTTCAGATCGGAATCACTACTTATGAAATGTACTCCTCGATCGTAATGGTCGGGCAGTTCTTTCGAGCATTGTTTTATACTTTTTCGGGCTCGAGAGACACAACTTTACGAAAAAGGACACCCCTGGAGTTTCCTTTTCTGCTGTCTTTTCAAACTCTCTAAACATGAAAAGGCGTCGAGTTCTTCCTTTGTCAGACTCGTTAAAACTTAATGACATCGGATCCCGTCGAAATGACGCCTCCCAATCATATGTTATCCCCGTCAAGCTTCTCATCCAAAAATAATGGGGGTACTCGCCAGGAATTGCGGGGAAAAAGGAACCACAATTATTGTCGTGTCGGCAGTATGTTGCTCTTGAACATGGCACTTGTCTGCATTTGTGTCTGGGTGGGGACATATCATCTTGTTTTTACACTTGCCTCTATGGGTTTGGGTTATCCTGTTTGACCTCTCATCTGCTCATTGCCTTGTCACCATGACCCCTGATCATTTGATGTCAAATAATGCCAAGTCCACTGTCGTGCTGCCAATATGTTCAAGAGAAGTTGACCTCTGCAGAATACTCAACCTCCCTCTGATACCTCACACAAAACATCTTATCCTTCTCTGTCTCGTGTCGATTATGTGGGAAACACTATGGCCCACCTTCGATCAAGGTCACTTCCTGTCGACTTCAGCTCATTATCCAGGAAGTTGACTTAGAGACTCCCTTCAGGTGCCTTGGAGCCTGCATGCCTCAATGGCAGGTTCTTCGTGTTCGACGCGAGGATTTCATCATTGGCCTCCAATCGAATGATTCTACGGGTGTTCGACACCGGCTTACTGATCGCACACTGTATATTGTACCTATATTACCTTGGGGACCATTGTCATTATTGGTGGTACCTCTCGCGTCTGTTAACAGTTTTTGTCATTGACTGGTAATCAGACAATGTTCTTGCATGTTCAACTTTGACTCTCATATTCGCATGCTTGAACTTGTACTTTGTTCGGGTCGAGATGGAGCGCAAGACCCTGGATGTTGTCTATTGAGATCCAGGTTGTGATTTTGTGGATTATTATGATCATTACATGACTCATTCACTGGATGGCTGCGACCATGCCTGAGTCTTTTTATCCATCCTCACTGGATGGCTGCGCCCATACCTTGAATCTAGTTTTTTATATACCCTGCTATGGATGGTTGCGCCCATACCACATATATCATGTACTTGAGATATCAGTTGTACTTCTTATGCAGGTTCTCTGGCGGCTGTGTTTTCAGTCGACCATGTTCTTGTAAAGCATTTCACCCCTGTCTCTCTCGGGCCTCATGCTTTAGGGGGCATCTGTTACACAGTAATTTTTCACCGTCCCTGTTACCCTTTCTCCCGCACATTAGAGGACTTATTCCGGGACCTGTGAGAAGTGACATAGCCTGAAAACACCTGCATTATATTCCCCTAGACATGAACTTCATATGCCCTGAAGACACCTTCTGCAAAATACCCATAAAAGTAGCCCTTTTTCTATTGGCGTTGTTCCACAGTGTATCACTCACGCCAATGGGGGAAATCCTTCAAAGAGGGTGCGCCAGCTGGCACTCTGTCTCAGAGTCGCACTCACGCCAGCCCAGTTGGGTAAAGTTTTTAACAAACCAACTTGCGAAGGCTCTTCCTAACCTATTCATGAACTGATTCCAGTTTGAGTTAGTTCAGTTGGGCTTCGAATCTCCATAGAAGGGAAGTAGTTCTTCTCCACCTCTCATGGAAGCTTCCTAATGATAAGGACAATCCCATGAATCTTGTGGATGATCCTATCTCCTTCTCCTTTCTCTATATAAGCTTGTCTTTTTGCCTTTGACAAGCTAGTTCGTAATTCTACTCTTCAAGCTCCAAATTCTAAGTCCCAAAGTCATAGAATTGCTAAGCTCATGCTACAAGAGGCCTTGTTCATCCCTATAAGGCTATATCTTTAATGAGGAGATCCATGTCCA
>APFE030435341.1:0-11453 GCA_000404065.3 Pinus taeda | reverse complement strand
AGCAGTGTTGGGAGATAATCGTGTGTGATTTTTATTCATTATTTATTATCCAGCCACACCACCTTGTACAGCTGAATTTTCTTGCTAATTTCTACCTTCTAATTATGGGTGGGTGTAATTCAACTGTTGAGAATCACTTTCTTCATTTGAGACAAAAGGAAGCATCTTAATGGTCTTCTCTAGTTGGAAGTGTTTGTGAACTCTTCTCAAGAAGTACCCATACATGACACATGCTGCATAGACTTGCCCCACTCGAACTGCCAACTGCTGGTGTGCTTTGTGCATCCCCTTTTTTTGTGATTCTTGTCCTTGTGAATTGTGATGCCTTCTACACTACAAGTACTAAAAAACAATTTGAGATGTTCCTTGTTATAGAAGAAATTTCATTTTGGTGATAGCAATGTGCACAAACTTCCATGAAGATCAATGTTAATTTTAATTTTCAATGATCAATAGACCTATGTGTGTGAGATCTATTTGTTGCTTTTCATTAGTTTTCATATGAATTTGTTATATATTGTCTTATTTTCAAATAATATTATGTATTTTTATATTTCTTGTTTTGTTGACTATAGGTATAAAATGCCACCTCTTGGTCGCCCCAAAAAGGATCTGAAACAACTTTCACTTTCTGATGCATTTGGTATTTCTCAATGTTCTAATCAACCACATATTTCTGAAAATAAAGTATATGATCATGTGGATGAGGACCATGAATCAGATAGTGCAGAACTTCTTGAAGAGGAACCAACATCCAAGAGGTACAAAAGAACATTCAAGTCTAAATGGAAGTTGAGATTTCCATTGGCTTATGCTGTAAAAGATTTTAATGGTGTTGAAAGGATAAAATGTTCATGGTGTGTAAAATTTCAAAGGGAAACTCCATTTGCTAAAGATGGAAGCACAACCTTTCAAGTTAGTGCTTTAAAATTCCATGCAACATCATAGGCTCATAAATTTACTTTGCAACTTGTAGAGGGAGAAAGTAAACAGAGTACTCTTCCAATTACAAAACATGTAGAACTAATGGTTGATGCTCAGAAAGAGAGAATTATATCAGTTATTGAGAACATGTATTTTGTTGCAATCATGATTTAGCTTTGGAAGTATATAAGCCAATTTGTGACTTGAATAGGTATAAAAACACTCCTCACATGCCTCTAACAGATGAATACTCATCATATAGGTATTTTTAAAACTAATAATAATGTATAGTGAAATGAGTTTAAATGAAATATTTTATTGGTGAATGGAGTTATATATATATATATATATTTGGTAGAATTTTTAATGATGAAAAAGAGTTGTTGGTAAACATTTGATTCAAAACCATAAATAATAGGTTAATGTGGCCTGCGCGAGCATTAGTCACAAGTAGTTTTTAATAAGGGCAAGCTGGAGTGACCTGTCATGCTACAAGAAGCACATGTTATTTTTTACAAGGTCAAGTTGTAGAATTGTCCACCGAAGGTATTCTGTACCCAAAATGCTATCCTAGATAACTGATGAATGTTGTAGAGGGCATGGATTCATAGATGATGGTAGTTCCCTATGATGGTTCAGTGTCGAGACTGACTCGTTGGACTCTGGGAGGTTGAGAAGCATAAATTCTGCAAAGCATGCCAAAGATGGTATTAAGCCGTTATGTCTTAAATGGATAAGTGACACAATGGTAGTTTTAATGACATGAGATGCAGAGTTTCCTATGTTGCCATCTCTATCAACGAAACCCCCTTCCATGAGGAATCTCTTAATAGGTGTGCTACATTTCCTCCCATAATGTCTTCCAACACCCTATTGGTAATGAACAAACCAAGTGAACAAGAATTTTATTGCCATTAATATTATTGAAATTAAGTAATACTCAAATGTAATTTTTTTTATCATAAATAAATATTTTAATGCTCATGTGAATTAAATTATAATTATTTCAATATGAGCAATTTACTTTAAAATAATAAAATAATAACAATAACAACAATAAAATATCTATATATTATATAAAGTAATTGAAACATAATATTCTTATTGTTATGTATTTTCAAGTATAGCTATTTTATATTTGGACTTTTAATTTCAAATGCAACAAATATTTGTTGGGATTTCACCTTTAAATTATTTTAAAATTTTCAAAAAATTAAATCGAATTATACATTCAAACATATTATTTAAAAAATGAAATATATATAGATAACTGAAAAATACATAAATAAATAAATTATGCATACTTTTTTTGCCAAAAAAAGAATTTGATACCTCAAACTTCTTTTAAGGAGAATATCACTATATAAGAAAAATATCCCAAAAATGTAACATTCATGTTTTGTAATTGAGTATAAAAATGTTTGCCATGTCAATGTAGGTAGGAGGTAGGATATTTGAATTAGTAGTACTACTTATGGAAAGATTTTATTTTGTTTGGACGGGACTGGCGATAGCTAGATTTTGCATCACGAGATCGGTAGTTCCTAGTTTCTTGATTGGGCAGCCGCGATATCTGGTCAAGTTTGTCTTTAGTCAGCACGCCTTGCAAACACATGTTTCGATGCCTGCTATGTTGTAATGCAGCAGCAGAAATAACATGATCTCTGTCAGCTGTGGGACGGGGCTTCTGATGGTAATAACGAAGAAATTGACGAGAACCAAGTATCTTGTTTGACTCTGATGTTGTTCCATCTTCAGACTTTCTCTTGATGACTAGTTCAGTACCTCCTAACCCCAACTCGAATTTAACTTCTTTTTGTGCAGCCACTATTTGCGTTTCATAAAACTGATCTAAATGCCTATTTTCTTCTTCATCTCCATCTCCATCTCCATAGTGTAATTTGCAGTGGCTTTTAGAGATCATATGATTCCTAACAGCTTCTAGGCTTGAAAATGGTTGTCGTTCCTCATTGCAATACAAACAAATGAAACCGTTGGCAACCTGCGATGGCATAAAAAATGAAAAAAGGAAAAGAGAATAAGAATTCAATTCCAATTCTGAGCTTGAAATTAGTTGAAAGAGAAGAGAAGAGAAATAATACGATATAATTTACATACATATGATCTTGAGAAACATCATATCCTTATGAAATATAAATAAACATACCTTACCCCCAAGGTAACTGAGTAATCCTCGGGGATCTTTCAAAGATTCTGCATGAGGAATAAAAAGGCCATGCTGCTTGTGCATATGCTCTATACACCTCTCAACGGTCCCTGCATCTGCCCTGAAATCACATATGAAGCAGCGGGTGGCATCCCACTGTGGTGATTCGGAGGAGCTGCTAAAAAAGCCGCTGCCATACATCTGCTTCCTCTTCGACTGTTCATCACGAAAAGCTTGCCGTTTATTTTCAAATAAAGCTTCTACCACTAGAGGAAGGCATGTTTTCGTGTTTCTTACCCACAAAGTTAAGGCATGTCCTTCTAATTTCAACCGAGTAAATGAAATCTTCTATTCTTCCTCTATATGGTGAACACTTAAATATAATTCTAATTGCTACAGCCAATGATTTAGCTTTAGAGTGTCAATCTCACCTGGATACAAATTTATTTCTACCTTTTCCTCTATTTCGAATAGGGTGTTGTAGCATCTTTGTTTTTGATAAGTTAGCCATTAGTTGAAAAAAATCAAAAATACCATTGTATAATGATAAGCTAGGATATGGACCAAAAGGAAAATTGAAAATAAAAAATGTTAGGAATTATTATTATTTTAGGTCCATATCATATAAAATTTTAGGGTAGTTGCTCTAAAAAAAGGAAGGCAAATGATAAAATGTTAGATAAGCAATAAACAAAAAAAATTGCTTTAGAAAATAAAAATTAAGGCTGCAAGTTCAAATGTGCCTTTGAAATTTGTTATTTAGTTTAAATAATGCTTAAATTCCTTAATCGGGGCTTAATTATGTTGATAAAGTTTATTATCTTGCAAATAATCAACAATGCATGATTTTATTATGAAGTTAGAAGTGACAAAATGTCACATCAGGCGCCATTTAAGCGGCCTCTAACTTTCGATGGTCAAGATCAACCCCACCAAGATCAACGACGAAGGATCCATTTCGGGCCCCCTTCACTGTTTGTGGTTAACGTGGGCAAGACCCCCAAAAAGGTGGTTTTAATGGCCACTCATTTTCTCTTACGTGGTAACACGACATGATTTCAGGTCCCCTTAGCCCAAAACGATGACCTGCTCACCATACGAAATACACCAACGGTTTTGACCTGTCAACTCATTCATCACCGCACCTTCCACATCCGCTTTTCCTCATTCATTTCCATGCCTCCAGATCATCCACCACCTCAATTAGCAGTTGCCCTCTGTCCACTCAATTACTGCCACGTAGTGATCCATTACACCGCTCCCGTCCTGTTGGCCATTAACTCCTATAAACCCGTTGTAAAATTACCATTTTTGTAATAAATCTCCTACAGTAATATTTAAATAGTAAATTGTAAATTACCTACAAATAACCTGTTTAAGTGATGATAATAATTTTCTTTCCTCTGATCCTATTTCCTACTAATTCCCTTCCTCTGTAAATTGCCCCTATTCAAAAAGCTACTGCAACCTTTCATCATCCATCTCAATACACTTTAAGCTCATCTTCCATCATAATGGCTCCCATAGTCAAAACCCAGAAAAACATTGAAGAAGCAAGCCCCTCCATCGCCCCCGTTGATCTAGAGTGGATTCCCCTGGCTGATGCCCTGTTTAAAGTTTCAGATTGTGAGTGTGAATTTGATTTTATCGAATTGCACCCATGGTTAAAACAAAAATACATTAACCAGGGGGATCAAATCAGGTTCTAGGAGACTCATTTGCCCGTTTTTTCATTCCCAAAAACTCATAGCTTCCAAGATCTGATAACCTGGTGCCAAGCCCATTATGAATATGTACAGAGAGTAGAAATGGCTCAAAATGGAGACATGCTGATTACCATTAATGCTCAGAACATCAACCAGATGTTAAAGGTCCCCTCTTCTGATTCCCTGAGGTTTTTTCTCACCAGCAACCCTTGATCCAAATTGGATCCATGAAGAATAATCAAAGTACTATGACTGTATCAGATCAGGACAAACTTCGAATTCAAGAGCGCAGAGCAATCAGAAAAACCTCTGAACAATGACAGTTGGTAGCCAGTGTGGAATGACGAGGACCTCGGTCAAAGCGCGTTGACCGAGGCCCATGAAGACTCCGCAGGAGGCGAAACTGGCACTTGGGAAGCCCAAGTCGGGAAAAGGAGGCAGTTTCTGATCGCTGGGAAAAACCCCTCAAGAAGGAAAAGCCTCGAAGCACTCAATCACATGGAAGCCAGGGAAACTGTGGCGAAAGTGCTAAAGGCTAAAGGTGGGACCCGTGCTCCAAAATCGTCGGTATATCAGGGGCATCCTTTGGTGGTAAGCGGATTTGGCTGAAACCTAGCGATTCCATTCAACACCTGACGCGTGGCAGGCAGAGGAGAGAGAAAACCGCCGCTCATCGCACGCTAACAGTTGAGCAAGTCAACCACGTGAAATGTGCGAATGACGTTGGATCTAGGGGCTCCAGATCTAACGACTGAGAATGCGCCTAATGAAAGAACCAGATTTGACAGGGGATTGAGCCGAGATCTACAAGGATCTGAGGTTCGATTTGATCGTTGAGGTGGCGGATGACTCATTCTATAATGTAACCGAAGAACCGAGCCAATGAGGAAAAGCTGGCGCAGTTCACGAGAGGACAAGTGGCCACTCCCTATGAGATGATTACCATGATGCAGAGACAGGGAGTTCCAAGTGAACAACATCAGGCGATCCGACGAAGGTGGAAGGGGAATCGAGCAATCATGAGATTGATTGGCTTTAAAGCCATGAACAGAGAACAGAAAAGCCTGAGAGAGAGAGAGAGAGAGAGAGAGAGAGCACCGAGAGGAAGAACCAGAGAGAAGAAGACAGAGTCAGAGAAGTGAAAAGATAGTGAAGCAAAAAGCAGAAAGACAGAAGGCCGAGCTGACCAAAGGCAACGTCGAGCACCAGAGAACTTGAGAGGTTCAAGCCATCCCTGAGCGGATCTGTCAAGAATTGAGTACCATATTGGGCTCCTCCCTCTAAAGACCAGAAAGGTCAAGTTCTGGTAAGGAAAAGAGTCTGTGTACTCTAGTGGCTTGGGGGATCCAAGAACCACCCTACCAAACATTGTATTGTTTCAGGAGACTCAATCTAAGCTCCTCATTGTAATTATCTGCTTTAAAGACTCAATAAAAGAAGGCCACCACTGAAAGCTGGATCGAAGACATAGCCCTGGAGGATAGGGTGAACTCCTTATTAATTTTTGTGTTCTTGTATTTGCTTACTGTGTTTCTCTTGTTGTTTTCCATTTTCTAGTGTCTGTGTATTTTGCAATCCGCTCGATCCGTTGCCTAAAATAACATAGACACACACCAGCACATGAGTCTATAATACCTTCATTCAATAATTCTCTAACTGAGATCACTCAAAGGGTGATTTCCAGATCAAGTGGTATTAGAGCTCTAGGTTGTAAAGTTAGACAAGCTTGTGTTGGTTTAGCTGTGAATGCTCACTAGATCAAAGCTCAAATTAGGAGAAGGAGAGTTGGTCGAAACTAATCCTAAAATTGGGAGAGTCTATCCTTGGAAGACAATGTCAGAGGAAGGTTCTATGGGACCAGACCCTCAATTCATAGAAAGTTTCCTGGCTTAAATTCCATGGTAGAAGAAATGTATAAGGACTTTAGAAAACACAAGGATGAAGATTCATCAGGCTCTAAACAAGAAAAAGGAGAAGATGAATCACACTTCCATGACCACTCAAAAGGAAAAGGAAAAGAGGAAAGCTTTCTCACACCTCCTAATAGTCCTGTACATAACAAGAAAGCATCTTTAATTAAGCTAGATGTTAAATTTGATTTTCCTATATATGATGGAGAGTTAAATGCAGAAAAGTTGGAAAATTGGATTAGACAAATTGATGTGTATTGCAGAGTGCAGAACGTCGACTTAGACAAGAGCAAGATTTAGCTGGCAAGCCCACGCCTTGGTTTGGTGGGAAGGCAGAACCCAAGATGACATGAAAAGACATGGTAAGACCATCTCTGTCTGGAGTGAATTTGTGTCTGCGATCAAAAATCAGTTCTATCCATTGGCCTACATGCAACAAGCCATGATGAGTTGGCAGACTTTTCGACAGTTGAAAGGGAAAAATGTACAAGGGTACACTTAAGAATTTAGAAAGAGAGCATTGATTCTAGGAATCTCATTAGACTCACTTGAAACTCTTTCGAAGTACATTGGTGGTCTACACAGCTACATGAGGCACACCATCCTCATGTTTAATCCCACAAGTATAGATGAGGTATCTATACAAGCTAATCATCTAGAAGTTAGAGGAAAGAATGGAAATCCATAAGTTGGGGAACCATCCCAACCCACTGCAAGCAAGAGAAAGGAGAAAAGAAAGAAGAAGTGGAAAACAAGGAAGGCTAACACTGCATAGAAAATCAAAGCTTCATGCACTCGCTGTAAAAAGGATGGGCATGATGATGAGAATTGTTGGATTCTGCATCCAAAGCTAGGACCTAAGAAGTTCAAGGGCAAGAAGAAGAAGACTGTTGTAGCTATTCAGAAAGATTTGGGGTCAGACTCAGGAGATGAAACAAACATTGCAGCCACAAGAATAAAAGGTAAGAATTCTGAAGCATCTACTAGTAATTCTGCACAATCTATCACTGATGAAGAAAATGAGAGAAAAAGACATGAGCTTTTCCATATTCGAGTTATTTCCAAACATCAAAAGATTGATACTTTGTTTGATAGTGGCTCACAAGTAAATTTAAATTTTGAAGCAATTGTAAAGAAATTGGGATTAGCAACTACACCTCACAAGAAACCATACCCATTAGGATGGTTGGATGATAAAGCACAACTACAAATGACTAGACAATGCAAACTCAAGTTTTCTTTTGGGTCAGCATTTGTAGATGAGGTTGAGTTAGACATAATTCCTCTGGATATATGTGGAATTGCTTTAGGAAGTCCTTACTTGTATGATAGAAAAGCTATTTTCTATAGAGCTGAGAACAAGTATCTACTTGTTAATGATGGAATCGAATACTTTGTAAGAGATCATAAGTTGAAGAATAATTATATTCTCATAAACTCAGCGCAGATAAAAAGAATGATAAATTCATGCAAACAATTCTTATGGATGGTTGTAAAGGAAAATAAACCTAATAAAGCCAATGTATTTGAGGGCTATAATGCTAAACAACAAGCTGATTTAGAAAAGGTTGTTCCAGAGTATGATATCTTGTTTCAAGAACCTAAAGGTCTGCCACCCAAAAAGGAAATAGTACATGCTATTATTTTGCAGCAAGATGCTCCTTTGCCTAACATTAGAATGTACAGGTTTTCTGCTTTAGAGAATGATGAAAGCAAGAAGCAGGTGCAGGAGTTGCTTGAGAAGGGATTTATCGGGCCTAGTAAATCACCATGTGGGTCACCATTCGTTTTGGTGAGAAAGAAAGATGGTTCGTGGAGAATGTGCATTAATTACCGAGCACTCAATAAGATAACAATCAAAAATCGTTATCCCCTTCCTCACATAGATGATCTTTTAGATCAATTTAAGGAAACTATTTATTTCACCAAGCTAGACTTGCACAGTGGATACCATCAGGTCAGAGTTGCAGAACAAGATGCACAAAAGACTTCTTTCAAAACAAAGTAGGGATTGTATGAGTGGCTGGTTATGCCTTTTGGCTCAACTAACGCTCCTGCTACTTTCATGAGATTAATGAATGATGTACTCAAACCCTTTCTTGATGATTTTGTTATTGTGTATTTAGATGACATTCTGATTTTTAGTAAAACGTGGGAAGAACACTTAAAGCATGTTAAGCAGATAATAGATGTTTTGAAAAGAGAAAAACTTCATGTTAAACTCTCAAAATGTGAATTTGGCAAAAAATCTCTGAATTATTTGGGTCATATAATAGAGGGTGGTGAATTGAAAATAGATCCCTCTAAGGTGGCAGTCATTGTAAACTGGCCTAAACCCAAGTCTGCTACAGAAGTGAGAAGCTTCTTAGGGGTGACACAGTATTGGAGGAAGTTCATTTCTAACTTTTCCTCAATTGCAACTCCCTTACATGATTTAATAGGATTGAACAAGGTATTTCAGTGGGGAGGCAAACATCAGAAAGCCTTTGAAACCTTGAAGGAAAAGATTAGTACAACACCTGTAATAGCACTGCCTGATCTGCAAAGACTATTTGAGATTCAAACAGATGCCAGTGACTATGCCATGGGAGCAGTGTTAACACAACACAATAAACCCATATGTTATCATTATGAGACCTTTAATCCTGCAATAGTTAAATATCCTACATATGATAAAGAATTGTATGTATTAGTTCAGAGTGTGAAAAAGTGGAAACATTACTTAATGGGAAAAGAGACAGTAATACATACTAATCATCAACCACTTCAATATCTACACTCCCAAACTAAGTTGCAGCAATCAAGGCACTATGGATGGATGGGTTTTCTACAACAGTTTCATTTAGTCATGAGATATAAAAAGGGCATACACAATAAAGTTGCAGATATATTATCTAGAAATATTATAAATGCATATACTATACTTAAGCATAATTCTGTGCTACATGAAAGCTACTTTGAACAATATGCTCAAGATATAGACTTTAAATATGTATATTCAACTTTAAGTCAAGGCAAAAGAGTAGAAGAATTGGATTATCATGTAAAGGACTGACTCTTATATAATTGTGGGAATTTATGCATTCCACAAACTGAGAGAGTAAATATAATTAGAGAAGCACACACTTTTATGATATTAGGTCATTTTGGGGTAAGTAAAACAGTTGCACAACTGCAAAGATTTTGTTATTGGCCAAAAATGAATGAGACAGTTTCTATATATGTAAGAGGGTGTACTGTGTGCTAAAAGCATGTCCGGCAACAGAAAACTAGGCTTGTACACTCCATTACTAGTACCTTCTCACCCTTGGGAAAGTGTTTCCATGGATTTTGTTGGAGGATTGCCTAAATCGAGGAAAGGTCATGATTATCTATGTGTTGTTGTGGATAGGTTCAGCAAAATGTGTATTTTGATACCTTGTAATAAACACATTACAACTGAACAAACCGCAAAACTGTTCTTTGAACATGTATGGGTTCATTTTGGATTACCCACTTCCATTGTATCTGATCAAGACACCTAATTTGTGGTGAAGCTTTGGTCAAGTCTGTGGGAACTGATGGACACCAAACTGAAGAAAAGCACATCTTTTCATCCACAAACTGATGGCCAGAGAGAAGTAGTTAAGAAGACAGTGATCCAGTTAAAGATACCTCAGTCGAGGGACACAGTGATGTGGACAGGGAAACTGGGTTCATTGAACAAATCCAAGAGATCCACCAGGCAGTACAGGAACAACTAGATAAGAGCCAAGCCAAATACAAGGCAAGGAATGACAAGCATCAGATGGAGCATAGTTTCCAAGTTGGTGACCAAGTCTGGTTGTACATCAGCAAGGACAGGATGCAAGGTGAAGGTAAAAATCAAAAGCCTATCAGGTATGGACCTTTCAAAATACTTGAGAAGATTGGTGAAAATGCTTTTTGCCTTGATCTAATAGCTTACATGCACATCTACTCAGTCGGAAATGCAGATTGCTTAAGATTGCTTGAACCCTCTCTAATTGAGGATCCTGAAGAGCAGAGTCAATTGCCTTTTCTTAATGACCTGCTACCTGAATATGTTAATGAATTACAGGAAGACACAGTTCTATATAGGAAGGTGAGGACGACGCGCATATGAGATGTTGAGTACCTCAGAGTAGGGCTCAAGGGTTCAAAGCTGAGGAGTGCAAAGTGGATTGAGATTAGACAAGTGAGACAGCAGTACCCTCACTTAGTCGATGCTTGAAAACCAACTTTTGGTGGTCCAAAATCTTTTTCAATGGGAAGGTCGTGATCCGAATTGGATCCATGAAGAATAATCAAAGTACCGTGACTGTATCAGATCAGGACAAACTTTGAATTCAAGAGCACAGAGCAATTAGAAAAACCTTTGAATAGTGGTAGCTGGCAACCAGCATGGAATGACGAGGACCTCGGTCAAAGCACGCTGATTGAGGCCCATAGAGACTGCGTAGGAGGCAAAACTGGCACTTGGGAAGCCCGAATCAGGAAAAGGAGGCAGTTTCTGATGCTGGGAAAAACTCCTCGAGAAGGAAAGGCCACGAAGCGCTCGGTCGCATGGAAGCCGGTAAAACCATGGCGAAAGCGCTAAAGGCTAAAGGTGGGACCCACGCTCCAAAATCGGTGGTATATCGGGGGCACCCTTGGGCAGTAAGTCGCTTTGGCTGAAACCTAGCGATTCCATTCAACGCCCGATGCGTGGCAGGAGAAGGAGAGAGAAAACCGCCGCTCATCGCGCGC
>APFE030435338.1:3412-27881 GCA_000404065.3 Pinus taeda | reverse complement strand
GTAAGTGAAGGATTTGTGTCAATTACAGGGAGTTGAACAAAGCCACAAAGAAGGATCATTTTCCTATACCCTTCATCGACCAAGACCTAGATGGCCTGGCAAGGAAAAGGTTTTTCTCTTTCTTAAATGGATTCAGTGGGTACAACCAAATCCAGATCTACCCAGAAGACCAGGATAAGACCACATTCACCTATCCTTGGGGTACTTTTGCCTATAAGGTCCTTACTTTTTGCCTATGCAATGCTCCTGCCACTTTCTAGAGAGCAGTCTTAAGTATTTTCGTCGAATTAGTCCATGATGTGGTGGAGATTTATATGGATGATTTTACACCTTATGGCTGTGATTTTTAGGAAGCCCTATCTAACCTAGGCATAGTACTGCACAAGTGCATTGAAATGAACCTGTCTCTCAATCCTAAAAAATGTGAATTCTTAATGATTGCAAGGACCATGCTAGGTTATTTAATATCTCAGCAAGGATTGCAGGTGGACACAAGCAAAATAGCCATCATCCAAAGGGTGCCACGTCTTCAAAAGCAGAGAGATGTCAAAAATTTCCTAGGGTTAGCTAGATACTACCAAAGGTTCATAAAGGACTTCAACAAGTTGGCCTCTCCTTTATTTGGTTTGTTGGCCAAAGATTATGAGTTTATATGGTCAAAAAGCACTCAAGAGGCCTTATACATTCTAAAGGATAAGTTAACAACTGCACCAATTCTCCGAGGCCCAAACTGGGCCCTCCCCTTTCATTTTCATGCTGATGCCTCACACAATGCCATAGGAGCAGCCCTAGGTCAGATAGATGAAAAAATGCCTTGTATTATCTATTTTATCAGTAAGAACTTATCAAAGGCTGAACTAAATTATACAGTGACCGAAAAGGAACTCGTGCCTGTTGTGCATTCATTAAACAAATTCAGGCATTACATTACAGGCTATCAAACATTTGTGCATATTGACCATGTTGCAATCAAATATTTAATGAACAAACCAGATGTGAATGCTCGAATTATAAGATGGTTACTTTTGTTATAGCAGTTTGATCTAGCCATTGTTGATAAGCCTAGTAAGGAAAATGTTGTTGCAAAATTTTTATCTAGGGTAAGTTTGCCTGCAAGTGAAGAAGGAATGGTGGATGACCAGTTATTGGACGAACACTTATTTTCTATTTCATTTTTCTCTCTATGGTTTACTAGTATAACAAACTATTTGATGTCAGCACAGTTCCCACCAAACTTGTCCTCCAAAGAAAAGAGCAAGATAGTCAAGAAAAGTGCCACCTTCACTTGGATTGGGGGAAATCTTTTCAAACTTGGCCCAGATCAAATATTGAGAAGGTGTGTCAAGGAAGAGGAAATCTTTGACATCCTTCTGACCTGTCATGATGGGCCTTGTGGAGGTCATTTTGTAGCAAAGAGGACAACATTCAAAGTGTTACAAGCAAGTTCTTATTGGCCCACTCTTCATCAAGATGTAAAAAAATACACTAGTCAGTGTGATCAGTGCTAGAGGATGGGAAGGCCTACTCCAAGAGATGAAATGCCTCTACAACCTCAAGTGACTTTCAAGCCATTTGACAAGTGGGGCATGGACTTCATTGGGCCTATTGACCCTCCTTCAAAGCAAAAATAGTGCATTATTGTGTGCACTGGTTATTTGACTAAGTGGGCTGAAACTAAGGCAATTAAGGCAGCAAAAAAAGAGAAGGTGGCTGATTTCCTAAGGGAGAATGTATTCTACAAATTTGGGTACCATAGAGAGTTGGTCATAGACCAAGGTAACTATTTTACCTCCAACATGATCGAAGACTTGCTCAGCCATCACAAGAGCAAGCATAGGAACTCCACTCCCTATCATCCACAAGCTAATGGGCAAGTGGAGGTGACCAACAGAGCACTGGAGGGCATCTTAACCAAGGTGGTGAGCAGCAACAGGAAGGATTGGGCAGAAAGGCTAGTTGAGGCCACTTGGGCCTATAATACCACATGGAGGACCACCATTGGATTCACACCCTATGAGCTGGTCTATGGGAAAAAGGCCTTGCTATCCATTGAATTTGAATATAACACATTAAGGATGGCAACCCAACTAGATTTGGATCTCAATAGTGCATATAAAGAGAGATTGTTCCAATTGAATGGTTTGGATGAATTTAGAATGCAGGCCCTCCTACATATTGACATAGATCTGGCATGATAAAAATATCAAGGGGAAGCAATTTCAAGAAGGTGATTGGGCATTGTTATATGATTCTTGGTATAAAGACTTCAAGGGAAAGTTAAGGAAAATATGGATCAAACCTTATGTTCTGGAAATATGCCATGATAATGATTCAGTGCAAATCAGAACCATAGATGAAGAATCCATTTCTTTGCTTGTTAATGGACACCAATTGAAAATGTACAAGAGACCTTTATCAAAACAAGAGTTCGTTGATGATATCAATAAAACAGTGATGATAGTGGAGCAAGTTCTAGCTCCTCCCTCATCAAATCACTGCGGAAAAAGAAAAAATAATAAGGATTTAGGTGAAAACTTCCATGAGGCACCTGAGTCCCATCTTTGGGTTGAAAACCTCTTGAGGCGGCCCAGTGATGACAAAAATGGAAAAAAAATAAAAAACAAAAATAAAAATAGAATAAGAAGATCCCTAGGTGAAACCCTTTTATTAGGCACCTAGGGAAAACAACTAGGGTGAAAACCTCTCTGAGGCAGCCTAGTTATTTTTCAAAAAAAAATTAAAAATAAAAAATTCTTAGTTTTTTCATGAAATTTCCATTTGCAAGTGGTGAGAAGGAGAGTTAAGGAGAAAAATAGGATCCCAAGGAGACCTCTGCCACTCACATATTCATTTTTCACTCCTTACCATGCATCCCTCCATCATTTTTGTCATTTTCCCACTCCATTGCTTCGATTTATATAAAGATTGTGTTTTCTACAGGATCCCCTGTATTCCTACAGGATCCCTTGAAAACCTACAGGATGATCCTGTAGGAATTACAGTATCCTAGAAATCCTATATGAAGCAATCCAAAGGCAAATGATGGACTTCTTAGGTCCCTAAAGTTCACCCTCTTCATGATCTAGCACCTCACCTCGTCCACCATCATCATCCCTGCACTCACCATACAAAAAAAAGATATGTTTCAACAATTTTTTTCCATCTTCAAAGAAAAGAAGAGGAAACAGAGAGGAGTAAAGAGCATCACGTAAGTATCCTTTGCTCTCCACACTCCCACTCCTTCTTTCCATCCATGTCACCATCCTCACAAACCCAGCAAGCAAAATGATTAAAGAATTCTGAGAGAGAAGCAGGGACAAGACATCTTGTAGGAAATATTGTAGCAGCCTATCCCACAGAATACCAATCACACCAGCAACAAGTCTTCACCATGATGATCCAAAAGTTCCAAAGAAGTAGCATCAGATCTTCAACCACGGATACCTGCAAAAACAAAGAAGCCATTAGCAAACAGCAAGAGGAGGAGGAGAATGGCATGCAACAAATATACACAGCAACACCTCTGTTCTTCAACAACTACAACATAGCATTTAAACCAAAGGTAAGTATCCTTCTTGCTCTCTCATTTGCATCATGTAGTAAAAAATTGTAAGGGTTACGAGATAGTTGATTTATAAGTGGAAAGGTGGCGAGTTAACTTGGCCACCTTCGTTCAGTCAGCACATGCACAACCGGGTGTCCTCTGACACGTGGCTACAGTCAACTCAAAGACAGAGAAGGAGTAGGAAAATTGTGGTTAAACTACGGATCTACAAGGTGGGAGCTGATTACAAGGAGAGGGAAATGATGAGGTGGTAGTGGGGACCAATGGTCCAAAAATGGAAACGTACCTTTGTTTCCAGCACACCACCTCACCCTGAATCACCATAAGAGGAAATAAAACATCATTCTCATGCATTCATGCATTTCAGCTCCTTGAAACTCCCTCACTCAAGTCATTCTCATAACCCAGGAAATCCACCAAAAGCAAAGATCCATTGTTCATTGCACAGGAATTCCTATAGGAGCATGCACAGGAATTCCTACAGGATACAGAGAACTGTCTATAGGATACACAGAGACTGTCTATAGGATTGGCAGAGAAGAGTTCAGAAGAGATATCAAGGGAGTTGGCCACTGCAATTAGTCTAAAGAGGTAGGCTCTAAAATTACATTCCCCTTTGCAAGTAAATGGACCAAGGATACTCTAAATTTGAGTGAATTTAGCAATTGTGTGAAGGGAATTAAAGACATAGTCAACTATGTTTTTCTCCTGCATTTGAAAAATTGTTTCAACCTTCTCATTTTATCCTCAAGCTTCACCAGCAAGAAGACAGGAGGGTTTAATAGGAGATGTCCCACAAACACCGTGAGAATCCAACACCCCCAAGTGCTTGAAATCTTCACAAGACATAATTGGATGGGTTTTTTTGAAAAATTCAGAGGGTATGATGATGAGGTAGCTAAAGAATTTTCTCTCTCCCTCATTCCACACACCAGAATCCATGCCATTGTTGTAATAAGGGGCCTCACTATAGATCTCACCCCTGAGCTCATCAGCAGAGTCACCACACTTCCCCTAGGAATACCATGGAGAAAAGAAGACAAAGGAGATAGCCAGGTTGCCAAAAGAAAATTATTTTTAGAAGGTGAGGAACCCACTGAGGGAAAAAATGGAGTAAGGTGGGAAAGTCTGCCATATCCATGGAGTGAGGTAGGCTACCAACTAATCAAATACATCTCATGTGAGGGTAGACATAGTGTTGACTATGGCTCTCATTTCATGATCCTTGAAGAATTAAGATTTGGAGAAGAAACACCCCTTCACCAAAGGCTCAACATACCATATTTCTTGCTTCAATCACTCATAGACTCAAGCATCAAAGTGAAGGAGGGGAATTCCCAAAAATTCACTCACCATGGGTTGATTAGGATTGGTGAGCACTAGTATTGCAACAATAATGCTGCAACTCCTGGGGCTTCCCACTTTACTTTTATCAACCCGGTAGTTCGTAACAAACTTGGAAGCAACGGTGCTGTATGCACAAGTACTAGCTCTTACTGCAGGTTGTCACTTGATCAGTTGGCGCAAGTTCGCTAGGAGCTTAAGCCAACTTCTATGAGTTCTCATAAGAAGCTTTGACTGTGATGAAATAAAACTAACTCTATAGGGGCTAATTCATTTGCAGAAAGAGAAGAAGCACTGAAATGTAACGCAAACCCTGGCGAACCCTAGCAAACCCTAATTTACCTATTAACCCTACTTTTGCAAGAAAAGAGATGAAAACTGAAGAAATGAATGCCATTGACTACTGAAAAGGAAAATTGCATTTATTCAAGCTAATTCTAAAAATAAATGAGAAGAAAACATATTTTTGTGTTGTTGAGTGTTTTTATGTGAAATTATTATGCTTGTGATTGTGCAGAGGTTTGGTGGCAAAGGAAGACGGAGTTGGTTGTTGCAGAGGTGGAGGAAGGTGTGTAGAGGTCCTAAGAAGCCCCTAGTACCCTTCTGGAGACTTCCATAGCGATCGGACTTCGAAAAATCACTCACAGGAAATTCTATAGGAGGCTGCAGGGGATCTACAGGAGGAGGCTAAGAGCTATTTTTGGAGTTTTGAAGGTGGAAAAATGATAGGACAGGGGACATGAAGGCTATATGAAGGTGTTGAGGTGTCTAGAACTTGTCAAGGAAGATCAAGAATGAACGTGATGGTTGGATTTGTTCAAATCGTAAGAAAGCAACTTTATGGAAAAAATGCAGAAATTAGGGCAGATTGGTGAAATGTTGTGAATTAGTTGGGAAATCTATGAGAGGTGGGTTGGTGATGGCTATTCTATGGGTGTATGGTGAGATGAGATGTCCTGCAAGAGATCTGCATATTTATTTATCAAGACTAACTAAAGAAAGAACTAACTATACCATGAAAACAGAACTTTGTCTAGCTTGACCTAATTCCTGACCTACGGATAGAAAATGCTGAGCAGTAACCGATGAACAAAAAGGCATGCAGAGAGATCTATGGGAAAGAATAGGAAATTTCTAAGCAAATGAATCTGAACCAATATCAACTTTTCCAAATCAAGTCATCACACTAGCAGTTGCATGGAAGAGAAAAAACTATGTTTTTGGTGGCAACAGTAGTGCCTTGACCTCAATTCATAGTCCCAAGAAGGGGAAAAGGAGATTAGGGCCTATGTTTTGCCTTTTTGAATCTTATTTTGTCACTGCAGTAACTTACTTAAGCAACTTGAAACAAAAACAACTATACTAACCATCAAAAGCAACCTAATCTAACAAAGTAAAATGAATCTATGCAACAAAAATTAACTCGTGAATTGAAGAAAAAGCATATAAGTACATAGTAGGAGGTGTTGGGCAGCTTGGGTGGGGCCCTAACACAAGATCTTCAGCCCTCTGAAAGAGATCAGTGCTAGCTCAAAAACTGTTTCATCTTTATTATCAAAAATAGCAGTTACATTACATAAATTGTTCTAAAAAAGAAACTCGAAAATAAGCTAAACACAATGCTACACAAAAGTGAAAAAATCTAATAATAACTGCCTAACCTACTGAGGCTCTAATCCTCCTTATTTATACAAATGGGGACCTTTAACAGTCCTCCTAAAATCAAGGAACTCAGCTTCCTAGAACTGAAGATAAATAGCAGTCCTACTTTACTTGCTCGGCTGCCCCTTGGAATCATCAATGTGGACCTTTGTGCTCTGAGTTGCTGATGGAGGATTTGAGGGAAGGGGTCATAAATGAAGGAGACACCCCCATACAAATACTCTTCCCTATTTTCCTCGAGTTTTGGCTGCCATTTTCTCATAAATTCCTTGACTTTCTCCAAAATTGTCCAAAAAATCTGCATAAAAAATTTCATTAGACTACATGGCAAAGTGACTAATCCAGTTCACTATATTAGCATAAATATATTCAAGAAAATGCAACAAACTAATGATAATGGTGGATTAAGTCGAAATAAGAGGTCGAATGAGCCCATATAATTACCCATTTCTGGGGCTCATCATCACCTCCCTGTTGAACGGGTTGCTCATCCTCTGAGCAACTATTCTGACTCTTCATCCTTAAGGGCTCTGACAGATTCCCTGACATCCCAAGCCTCTGATGTGATGTCTTCCTCTTTATTATGGAAACTTGCTTTCCTATCCACTTCTTCCCATTGTTTCTATTCTTCCTCCTCCTTTACCCCTTCCAGCAGTCCTAGCAATAGTGGAGGACTAAATTTAAGGCCAATCCAATTTGCATTCAAGCTTTGCATTGAGTGCTTATACATGGGCACTATCCTCATGGCTTCCCCCATGTTGTTTGGGGAGTGATATTTCCTGATCCTTAGGCTATGTGACAATGTATTCCACCTTCTCATGCAGGCATGAATGTATTCATCGCCAAACAATCTTTCCATATCCTCGAAATGAGCAATAGCCTGGGTTTGCTTGTCAACATAGTTAGGGACAACTTGAAGATTGGTTGCAAGGTGTCGGTGGGCATAGATGAGAGCCAAGGGTTCTATTGGTTCTGCTCTAATCATCAAGGGCTCACTTAGCTCTTTTGTCATCATTTTCTGGATTTCCACTGCCCTCTTCTCTTCATGGCTCATCCAAGAAGCCATAGCCATTAGCTGCAAATCTCCCAATGTAGCATTTGGATCCCATAAATTCATGTCAGTAAGTTCCATGTTGTGCAAGTAAAATTCTGCTAGCTTCACTTTATCCTCAGCTGAACTGTGGTCACACAAATGCATAAATTGGCCATAATCCTAAAAAGGTATAATGCCCCTCTGGGCTAGTGTTTTACTCTGAAATTGGAGCCACTGATCTTTGAGGTACAGTGCATGTGATTTGGCTGGCTGCCTGCACTGTAATGCCTCCATTGCCCAGCTGGCCATGAAGGCTAATTGGGCTTCCTTTTCATGTAGCTGCCTTTTCAAAGTCAATACTTTATTTTCTACCTGGGATTCTTTTTCCTATTGTTGTTTCATCAAAGTCTCACTGTCTATCTAGGGTTCCTCTTCTTGTTGTTGTCTATTTGTTGCCTCATTGTATGCCAGGGGTTATTCTTTCTGTTGTTATCCTTTTAAGATTGACAGCTTATTTCCTCCTTGAGGTTCCCTTTCTTGTAGCTATTTTTTCAACATTTCATTTTCTTCCTGTAATTGAGCTCTTTTGATTCTTTCTGTATGCCTAACCACGCTCAATTCTTTGCCCATCTCTCTCAACTTGTTCTCCATGTGACCAATGTCTTCTACCCCTTTTGATTTTGCAATATGCATCCATGTATGGGTCCAGACTCTTTCCTTTTCCAGTTCGAAGAAAAGAGGCACTGCAAATTTTGTGGAATGACCTTCCCACCTTCCAGAAGGTTGTAGTAGGAGCTTAAGTTACGCTGAGGTCCAGGCTCTGGTATTTCTTTTTCCTTATCTCCCTCCTGGGTTTGTTCTTCTGTCTTCTTTTCAATTTTTTCAGTTTCTTTGAGCTTTGCTAATGTCTCCTGTAGAGAGGTCTGTGCCTCTTGTAGGATTTCTTTAGAGTCCATTAATTTGATCCTTTCCTTCCAAGTATAGGTCTTAGGACTTCCTCTCTCATAAGTGATGGATATTTTGGAGGGAGATTCCTCCTTTGTTACAGTAGGTGCATCCTCAATGATGATGGGTTCTTTCGAAGGTGGCTGAGGCTTCCCCATCTTGATTCTGGTGCTTTTTCTAGCTTTGAAGTACATAGATGGCTATCTTTTTCTTTTCCCTTTTTTCTTAGCTGGAGTACTAAGTGCAACAAGAATAGTTGCTACTTCCCTTGCTAGTGTCTCAGGAGACACTTCTTCTTGTTGTTTTCCTTCTTCTTCTTCTGTTGTTTTGCCTATGTCTGTTGTCTTTGATTTTTTTTTTGCTGTCTCTGGTGTTGTTTTCCCCTCTACTTGCTGAGTTTCTACCTTTCCTATGGTAGCCTTTTTCTGAGTTGTCTTAGGCTTATTCTTTTCAGTTCTTGTCCTTTTCCTTTTCTCTGTTGTGATCTTCCCTTTTTCTACTTTCGATGTTGTTTTCTTCTCTACTTTAGGTCCAACTGTGATTGTGTAAGGGTTCTCCTCTCCTCTCTGTTTTTCTTCTTTTTCTTCTTCTAATTGAATATTCTGTGCTTCCTCATGGATTTCCTTCTCAACTTCCTCTTTCTTCTCCTCCTCTTCACTATCAAATGGACTAAGGTCATCAGTGAGAGTTCTTATGTCATCTTCTTTAGTCATGTTCCTGAAAATCTCCCAGGTTATAAGGATTGTGTATGTGTGTAGGGCATCCTCCACCAGAAATTTAATGAGCCCATGGTGAGCTAGTTGGTCTGGAACCCCTGCATTTAATTTGGTGCTACACTCTATCAAGGATTGGAGGCGAAAATATAGAAGACTGAGTTTCCTAGATGTAGGTAGGTCCATTCCATATCTTAGTTCATGTAACAATCGGAAATGATAACCATAAACTATACAGTATCTTCCTTCACAAGAGATATATTTCATGATCTGGTAGCTGACCTCACCCCATGGATAAGGTATACTTGTCCTTCTGATCCCATTCTTATCCTCCACCAGATGTTCATCAGGCTGGAAAAAAGGTCTTTTTAGCAAGCTGTCCTTTTCTTTGCTTCCAGGGAGCCCAAGTGGAAGAATTGTAATTCTGCTGATGAATTTTGGTGTAAGTTCTATGGTTAGACCCCTGAAATTGACTGTAGCATGGGTTTTTGAATGGGGTCTTAAAGACAATAAAAATTCCTCTGTAATTTCCTCATCATACCCATGAAATTTCTCAAAGAAAGGCATCCAGTTTGCCCTGGTAAAGAGGGCTACCAATTCTGGGTGTTCATGCAATTTGGTGGAATTCAGAGGCTCCTTTCTCATAAAACCCCTTTTCATGATGTTCAGTGATAGCTGAAAATTCTCAGGTGAGGAGGAAGGTAGAAAATTTTCAAACCCAAAAACAGAGGAACAGCTGAGGTTTTTTCTGGAACCAGAGAGAGTTTTTCGTGTTCCCTCTTTTTAACAAAAACAAATTGTAATTTTCCTGTCTTTCAAACTTTGTTTTCAACCTTAATTTACTTTTCGGGTTGTTTGAGGAAATCAATATATTTTTCTTTTAGAAAGACACAGAGAGCAAAACAATGTTTTTCTTTCACACAATAAGCAGACCACCCAATGCAAATTCACTATTTTACAGGCTTAATTTCCTATGGTTGCATCACTTCTTCATACAGGAGAATACCATGCAGGAGAAAGAGACAGGATTTCAATGCAGAGAGTAAAATGGAGAGACTGTATATATTTCAAAGAAAAACACAACCAAACTTCTATTCTCACTTTCCCTTTCTTTTTCAACTCAGTAATTCGTTTCAAATCCACCACCTTCTATAGATAATTAACATGCAGAGTGGGTTGTCCGAGCCTACCTTCTTTCGAGCTCGAATTTGGCACAAAATCTCGAATTTCCCTTTGCAGAGTTGCTCACTGGCCTTCCTATAGAAAGGCTCTTGCAGACTGTGTTTCCGCTCCTGTAGAATGCGATAATGCTCCTGTATAGCTCAATAAGCAGAAGGGTTTCGAAACTGACAGAGAGAGACTGTTTCTAGGTTCTGAAGGTGGTAGGTGAGTTTTTGCAACCGAGAACTCGTCGATGCAAATGAAAACAAAGGTGGTGGAGGCTTCAACTACAGCATACTTAAGCTTTGGCGTGTTCCGCGATGATGAGGTGAGGTGGCAGGAAGGGTAAGTTATCCCAATCCAGACCGTTGGTCCCTACTTCAGTGCCATTATGATACTTCATGTTGCATGCCCACAATCACTTCCATCATTCCTGTTCTATGCTGCCACCACTACCTGTTTGAATTTTTCTTCCCAAGTTGACTGAATACGCGTGCCGATTGCATCCACCGAACGTTGTTTGAATTGGACAAGGCTTGTTCAAACTGGACGAGGCTAGCCAATTAGCTAGCCACCGATTTCATTTAATCGTGACCATCTCAATGGTTCATGTAGTTTCTAAATCATATTCATGCAACAGAGGAATGGGTTTAGCCACTTACCTGTTAGTTGCTATCGTGCTTTGCATGTTCAGAATTTAGCACTTTGTTCTTGGATTGTTGTTGTTGTTGGCACTTGTGGCTTCTGAACTGGTGGCATGGCTACCTCATTCTTGTGATCTTTGATCAGGAATGGCTCCTTGCACATCGTATACACCTATGGCTGCACTGACCCTGCCTCTGGAGCTTGTTTTTTTAAAGAGATCAGCTATTACAGGAATCTTGCAGGATTTCTTGTAACTGCTTCTCCCTCTAAAATTTATGGCTGAGGTTTGAGTAGGGACTGAAAAGATAGTTGAGGAAGGTTCTGAAGAAAAAGGAAAAGTAGCTGGTATGAACCAAGTAAGAAACAAGTTAAGAATGTTGTTGTTTATTCTTCATTCTTTTTTTCTTTTTTTTAAACAAAAGAAACAGGATTTCTGTGTTTTCTTATGCAGGGAAGAAAGAAGGGGGTGGAAATGCAGTGGTGTAGGGATGGAATGGAGATTTAGGAGGATGAATGGTGGTAGGGAGCTCCACAGGTCTTCTGGACAAATTTCTAGCCCTTTGATTCTTTTCTGAACTTGATTTCGAGCCCTCTGTGGTTTCTACAGGAGCCTCTTGTAGAATACATAGAGCTTCCTGTAGGATGCCAAATTTCTATAACAAGTGAGACCAAGGCCTGAGAGAAAACAATTGCGATGGAGAAATGAGCTATCAAGGGTGTATTCAGCCTGGCCATGTCCTTTTTTATTCTGTGACCCTCTTGCAATCTGCAATGCATTCAAAAGAAGTTAGTTTTTTTGTTTTTTTTTCTTCTTTCTTTTCATTTTTTTCTCTCTTTTTTTTTGAGACAGTTGGGGCGCCTCCAGGAGGTTTTCACCCTCATTGCCTGCCCTAGGCACCTCCATGAGGTTTTCACCCAGCAATCTTTTATTCTCTTTTTCTGTTTTTTTTTCTCTTTCTGTTTTTTTTGTGTGTTTAGGGTGTGGGTGGAGTGGAGGCAGAGACCTGCTCCACTACCAACACTGTTTTACTCAGATTTTCAATGAATTCTTGCTTGGAGAGGGGCTTCCTGTAGATCTTCAACCGATGCCTATTGATGAGCATGGGGATGGCTTCTTCATCAATGGTCCAGATCAACATTGAACCATTCTCATTGCACTTTTCTATTGTGTATGGTCCTAGCCATCTTGTCCTCAGTTTGCCCTTGAAATCTTTATATCTTGAATCATACAACAATGCCCAATCTCCTTCCTGTAATTGTTTTTCTTTGAGGTGTTTGTCATGCCATATTTTCCTTTGAAGTTGGACTACCTCTGAGTGGAGAAGGGCCTACAATCTCTATTCATCCAATCCATTTAGCTGAAGTAACCTTTCCTTTTGTGCATGGCTGAGATCTAGGTCCAGCTGAGCTTCCATCCTTAGTGTGTTATATTCAAATTCTATTGACAGCAAGGCCTTCTTCCCATATACCGCCTCATAGTGTGTGAACCCCGTGGTGGTTTTCCAAGTGGTGTTATAGGCTCAGGTGGCCTCAACCAATCAATTTTCCCAATATTTTCTGCTGCTGCTCACTACCTTGGTCAAAATTCCTTCCAAAGCTCTGTTAGTGACTTCCACCTATCCATTCGCTTGCGGATGATAAGGGGTGGAAGTTCTGTGCTTAATTTTGTGGTGTGTGAGCAGGTCTTCAATCAAATTGGATGTAAACTGACTCCCTTGATCAGTGACTAATTCTCTTAGATATCCAAACTTGTAGAATATATTCTCCCTCAAAAACTCAGCTACTTTTTCTTCTGTTGCTTCCTTGATCGCCTTTTTTTCTTCCCATTTTGCCAGATAATTAGGACACACAATGATGTAAGATTTCTGTTTTGAAGGAGGGTTGACAGGACCCACAAAGTCCATTCCCCACTTCTCAAATGGCTCGAAAGTCACTTGAGGTTGCAGGGGCATCTCATCCCTTGGAGTAGGTTTCCCCATCCTTTGACATTGGTCACATTGGCTGATATATTTCCTGACATCTTGATGAAGAGTGGGCCAATAGTAACCTACTTGCAGAATTTTGAAGGTCGTCCTCTTTGCTGAAAAATGGCCCCCACAGGGCCCATCATGATAGGTTAGGAGAATGTCAAAAACTTCCTCCTCCCTGACACATCGCCTCAAAATCTGATCTGGGCCAAGTTTGAAGAGATTTCCCCCAATCCAGGTGAATGGAGCACTTTTGCTCACGATCTTGCTTTTCTCTTTTGAGGACAGTTGTGGCAGAAACTATGCTGAAACCAAGTAATTTGCTATATGAGAAAACCATGAAGAGAGTACTGAGATAGCAAATAGGTGTTCGTCTAGCATTTGATCATCCACCATTCCTTCTTCACCTACAAGCAGATCTAATCTAGACAGAAAATCAGCAACAACATTTTCCTTACCCGGCTTATCAATAATGGTTAGATCAAATTGCTGCAATAAAAGTAACCATCTAATAATATGAGCATTTACATCTGGTTTGTTCATTAAATACCTAATTGCAGCATGATCAGTGTGTATGAATGTTTGATAGTCGGTGATGTAGTGTCTAAACTTATTTAGGGAATGGACTACAGCTAGGAGCTCTTTTTTGGTTATAGTGTAGTTTAATTTTGCCTTGGACAAGTTTTTACTTACAAAATATATGGCATAAGGCAGCTTCTCATCAACTTGCCCTAAGGCTACTCCTATCGCTTTGTTCAAGGCATTTGTATGAATGTGGAAAGGTAGGGCCCAGTTTGGACCTCTCAAAATTGGGGCAGTCACGAGTTTACTTTTCAAGGTATCCAGAGCCTCTTGACAGTTGTCATTCCATATGAACTCAGCATCTTTCCCCAAAAGACCAAACAATGGAGAGGCTAGCTTACTGAAATCCTTAATGAATCTTCTATAATACCTACTAAGCCTAGCAAACTCCGAACATATCTTACCTTTTAAGGAGGTGGGACCCTTTGGATGATGGCAATTTTGTTGGGATCCACTTGTAATCCTTGCTAAGAAATCGTATGACCTAGCACGGTCCCTTCAGTCATCAGGAATTGACATTTTTTAGGACTGAGGGACAAGTTCATTTCAATGCACTTGCCTAAAACTTTTCCCAGGTTAGTCAAAGCTTCCTAGAAGTTAGAACCATAAGGGGTAAAGTCATCCATATAAATTTCCACCAGATCATGAACCAGTTCAACAAATATACTGGGTACTGCTCTCTGGAAAGTGGCAGAAGCATTGCACAACCCAAAGGGAAGGACTTGGTATGCAAAGGTACCCCAAGGACAAGTGAAAGTGGTCTTATCTTGGTCTTCCATGCTGATTTGGATCTGGTTGTACCCGCTAAACCCATCTAGGAAGGAGAAGAACTTCTCCCTGCTAGGCCATCTAACACTTGATCTATGAAAGGCAAAGGAAAATGGTTCTTCTTGGTGGCCTTGTTTAGTTCTCGATAATCGACACAGATTCTCCAATTCCCATTTTTCTTTGGCACTAGCACCAAAGGAGAGACCCATTCGCTGTCAGAGATGGGGTAGATGAATCCTGCATCGAGTAACTTTTGCAGTTCTTCTTTGACAATGTCCTTAAGGGCTAGATTCATCCTCCTTTGAGGCTACTTGACTGGTTTACAATCTTCTTTAATGTAAATGTGATGAGTACAGATTGAAGGGTGGACTCCCTTCATCTCCTTATAGCTCCAAGCAAAAACATCCGAGTGGTTTTTCAATAAGCTACACAGTTCTTTCTCCTGAGAGGTGGATAGGGATGAGTTGATCTTCAAGGTTCTTTCTAGGCTGAATTCCACATTTTTAACTTGGAGAGAGGTCAGATCAGCCACACAAATATCAACTAATGGATTGGCTTGGGTTTCTTCCACCAACTCTTCTAATGGCAACACACTGGGGGGTGGATTCTGAATCAAGTTTTCAGTAAGATCATCATCGGTTTGTGGGCCCCCCATGGTAGCTTCTACTGTACACAATGGTGTGAAATAGACTTCATCCTCATCTTCCTCCTCCAACCAGAGAGGTAAATCATGTTCTAACAAAGATTGGGCAGGATAATATAGGACTAGCTACTTGGACATATGCCCATTCTTGATTGTCATGTTCCCAGATCGACAACTGATGTAGGCATCTGCAGTAGCCAACTAAGGTCTTCCTAGGATGAGAGGATACCCAGTGAGCTTTGCCTTTGGCTAGAGAACTAGGAAATTAGCAAGGTACTCCCAAGAATTGATGGAGACCATTACATCTTCCACCATCCCTTCAGGGATCACGATGGAGCGGTCTGCTAACTGCAGTATAATTGTGGTCTTTTTCAGGGAGCCCTAAAGGTTTAGCTTGAGCATAGTGTCCTTTTTCATCACATTAATGGCAACCCCTAGATCAATCAGGGTATGGGGGATTACAGTGCCATTGATGTGGACATCGACTATAGGACTTCCAGGGTCTAGATATTTCAGACAAGTCACCTGCCACAGTGTCAGGTCGGACAGTTGTCCTATGACATTGATGGTTGGAGCATATCTCCTGTGCCTACCTGGGTGCCTGAAGCACTTCTCCTTGATCATTTTGTTGTATATAGGCACATCCTTTAGGGTTTGGAGAAGTGGTATCTTTACACATAACTATTTTAATTCTACCAGAAGTTTGGTTTCCTCTGGGGTCAGTTATGTGGTTCCATTTAATCTCTCAGGAAAGGGTGGAATGGCCTCTGGTTCACTTTCTTGTTTTTCCTCATCCTCCTCAGGGGGAGGTTGGTTATTTGGGAGAACCTTCCCAGATCATAGGTTAATCTCTTGAATTTCCACAGCATAGGTCGGGCATGATGTTTCTCCACTATATACCTGCTGGGCCTATTTGTTATTGGGGTTCGGGCTCAGTTGAGCAGGTATTTGAGGTTGCCTTAGTGGAGCAGGAGGCAATGGTTGCGATTGAACAAGTGGTGGAGGCAAAAGAGTAGGAGGAGAGTTATACTGGGGCCTCCACCCCTGATGTGGTGCATTCCATTGAGGCTATGGTTGAGCATAAGAGTGAAGCGAATGAGCAATTGGTTGAGCATGGTATTGAAATGGATATGACCAAGGAGGGGGTGTGGACCAAGAAGGATGAGTAGGGGGACCCCAAGAAGGCATGGAAGTGGCTTGATTGAAGTTGTAATAGGTCTGGGATGTCCCTTGCGTTCCCTGCTAGTAAGGTCTAGGCCCATGTGGCCTCCTTTGGTTCATGAAATAGAGCGTTTCAGTGGCTCCTTCGGCCCCCTAATATGCAGCGGTAAGTTCGAGCAAGGAAGGGCACTGATTCGTAGGATGGTCTTCTTCACAGACTGAACACACTTCTATAGAGTTCAATGGACATTCGTTCCGAGGGTGCGTTCTAGTGCACCTAGGACAAAAGATGGCCAAAGCCCTCTCGGCTTCCTCTTGTTTCCTTTTTATATGCAAGGTATCCATTTGCATGGCAATATTCTGCCTCATCTCGCTCTTGAAATCCTCCAGCTAGTTCTCAAATTCACTTCTAAGGGATGAACTGGATGAGGATGTACTAGCTAAAGGTTGACTTCCCCTACCTTTCTTTATGGCTGACCTAGAATGGTTTCTAAACACAGTCTTTATGTCATCATAAGGTAGTTGGTAGATGTCTCCCCCATCCAACAAATGGAGGGTACCTAGAAGGTCTTTAGGGACTTCTCTAAGCAGGACCAACTTCAGATATTCGGGGTCAAGTGTGCACCTCGCCCTTTTATAACTAAGCTGAAACCTCTCTTCATAGTCTTCTAAGGACTCATCACTTCCCATGGTCATTTAGAAGATTTCTTCCTTGGTATCCTTTGATCTACAGTAGTCCCGATATTTGTTGTTAAAGGCTTGCTGCATCTGAGCCCAAGTTTTGATGTTGTTTCTAGGTAACCCCATGAACCAGCGCAATGCTGCATCCTTGAGGGTAGAAAGAACAGTTTCAAATTCTGCTTATCTTCTGCATAGTCATAGGTTTGACAGAGAACAAAAAATTCAAACAAGAAGGTATTAGGATCTTCGGTAGTCAATCCATGGAAGTGAGGTAAGGCTGAAAGACTTATGTTTTTCATTTTAGAGTCCCCATTGGTCTCCCGGATAGGAAAGACACCCTCTATTCTTTCCCCATTTCCTCTAACATTTCTGTTTTCAGCCATGGTCTCAGGAGGAATGGTTTCTTGCTCTTCTTCTGTTATAGGATCTTCGTATATCTCTGGAGGTTCACTTATAGGTTCTTCTGGATCACTGCCACCAAAGAAGAGAGAAGGGTGACTTAGTGATGTTGTGGGGGTGTTGGGTAGGAATTTTCCTAAATTTTCTCTATTCCTATGAGGTATGAAAGGAAATCTCTTTTTGGGTGATTTTTGTTTTCTCTGCTTGTACCTTCAAAATTGAAATTGATTGAACAACGAATTGCAACTAATTGAAATGAATCTTGCTGAAATGGAAATTGCAGAATTGAAATGAAAGCAGGAGATGACTAATCTACTTTTCTGGAATGGTAATTGCAGAATTGAAATGAAAGCAAGAAATGCCTAGTCTACACTTGCTGAAATGAAATTTCAGAATTGAAACGAAAGTAGGAAATGCCTAATCTACTTTTACAGAATTGAAATGAAACAACTACTCTACTTTTGTTGAAATAAACTACTTGGCAGAATTTTGCAGTAGAAAATAGAAGAAAAGCAGTAATCACAAAATACTCTACTGCTTCCCGGGAAACGACGCCAAAAAGTGGTGAGAACTAGTATTGAAGCAATAATGCTACAACTCCTGGGGCTTCCTACTTTACTTTTATCAACCCGGTAGTTCGTAAAAAACTTGGAAGCGATGGTGTTGTATGCACAAGTACTAGCTCTTACTGTAGGCTATCACTTGATCAGCTACCCCAAGTCCACTAGGAGCTTAAGCTAACTTCTATGAGTTCTCAGAAGAAGCTTTGACTGTGATGAAAGAAAACTAACTCTACAAGGGCTAATCCGTTTGCAGAAAGAGAAGAAGAACTAAAATGTAACGCAAACCCTAGCAAACCCTAAATTACCTATTAACCCTACTTTTGCAAGAAAAGAGATGAAAACTGAAGAAATGAATTCCATTGACTACTGAAAAGGTAAATTGCATTTATTCAAGCTACTTCTGAAAAGAAATGAGAAGAAAACATATTTTTGTGCTTTTGAGTGTTTTTATGTGAAATTATTATGCTTGTGGTTTATCTGGTTGTGATTGTGCAGAGGTTTGGTGGTAAAGGAAGATGGACTTGGTTGCTGCAGAGGTGTAGGAAGGTGTGGAGAGGTCCTAAGAAGCCCCTAGTACCATTTTGGAGACTTCCATAGTGATCGGACTTCGAAAAATCACTCACAGGAAATTCTACAGGAGGTTGCACGGGATCTATAGGAGGATCCACAAGAGGAGGCCGAGAGCTATTTTTGGAGTCTTGAAGGTGGAAAAATGATAGGAAAGGGGAACTGAAGGCTAGATGAAGGTGTTGAGGTGTCTAGAACTTTTCAAGGAAGACCAAGAATGAACCTGATGGTTGGATTTGTTCAAATGTAAAGAAAGCAACTTTAGGAGAAAAACGTAGAAATTAGGGCAAATTGGCGAAATGTTGCAAATGAGTTGGGAAATCTATGAGAGGTGGGCTGGTGCTAGCTTTTCTATGGGAATATGGTGAGCTGAGATGTCCTACAAGAGATATGCACATTTACTTATCAAGACTGACCAAAGCAAGAACTAACTATACCATGAAAACAAAACTTTGTCTAGCTTGACCTAATTCCTGACCTATGGACAGAAAATGTTGAGCAAAAATCGATGAACAGAAATGCATTCAGAGAGATCTATGGGAAATAATAGGAAATTATCTAAGAAACTGAATCTGAACCAATGTCAACTTTTCTAAATCAAATCATCACACTAGCAGTTACATGGAAGAGCAGAAACTGTGTTTTTGGTGGCAGCAATAGTGCCTTGACCTCAAATCATAGTCCCAGGAAGGGGGAAAGGAGATCAGGGCCTGCTATTGGCCTTTTTGAAACTTATTTTGTCACTGCAGTAACTTACTTAAGCAACTTGAAACAAAAACAACTATACTAACCATCAAAAGCAACCTAATCTAACAAAGTAAAATGAATCTATGCAACAGAAATTAACTCGTGAATTGAAGCAAAAGCATATAAGTACACAGTAGGAGGTGCTGGGCAACTTCGGTTCGGCCCTAACCCAAGAGATTTAGCCCTATAAAATAGATCAGTGCTAACTCTAAAATTGTTTCATCTTTATTAACAAAAATAGCAGTTACATTACATAAACTGTTCTAAAAAAGGAACTCGAAAATAAGCTGAACACAATGCTGCACAAAAGTGCAAAAATCTACTAATAACTGGCTAACCTACTGAGCCTCTAAGCCTCCTTATTTATACAAATGGGGACCTCCAACAGTCCTCCTAAAATCAAGGAATTCGGCTTCCTAGAACTGAAGATAAAGAACAGTCCTACTTTACTTGCTCAACTGCCCCTTGGAATCATCAATGTGGACCTTTGTGCTCCGAGTTGCTAATGGAGGATTTGAGGGAAGGGGTCATAAATGAAGGATTCACCCCCCTACAAATCCTCTTCCCTATTTTCCTCGATTTTTGGCTGCCATTTGCTCATAAATTCCTTGACTTTGTCCAAAATTGTCCAAAAAAACTGCATAAAACATTCATTAGACTACATGGCAAAGTGACTAACCCAATTCACATTGTAAGCATAAATTTATTCAAAAATATGCAACAAACTAATGAGAATGGTGGATTAAGTCGAAATAAGAGGCCGAATGAGCCCATATAATTACCAATTTCTAGGGCTCATCAAGGATCCTCATTGGAGATTCCCTACAAAACCTCAAAACCCCTATAACATGGTCATTTTTCAAAGACATGCCAACAGAGGATGACATCAAAGCTCTCACTTATGATGTTAGTCCTACTGTCATTGAAGAGGAATTAAAACATGAAGAGGAAGATATAAAAGGAGATGAGGATGAGATGGATGAAGAAGGAGCTGACATAGAGGAACATCATGAAGATGAAGAAGAAGAGGGAGAAAGGGAGGATGATGAGGAAACCGAGGAGGAAATTAAGGAGGAAACTGATAGAGATGATGAAGATCTACAAGAAAAAAAGGACAGGATAGACAGAGAGGAAGAATGAAATAGAATAGAGGGTACAGAACACAAGGAGGAGTCACCTAGGGTGTCTCCAGAGTCCACTGAGAGAGAGGCATCAGCTTCCTTCACTACTCTCAGCACCCCAATAAAAAAAAAATGAAAAAGGTAGAGGCAAATACCACCATATTTCAGGACAAGAAAGAACCCAAGAATAAGACAAGGGAAGCCAAAAACATCAACCAAAATTCCTATTGAGATTGAAGATTCCCCTTCACAAAAAGACAAAATGCCTTCCCCTAAGTCCCCTATCACCTATGTAAGGAGGCCTACTACTAGATCAACTTCCTCAAAGGGTAAGGAAATCCTACAGGATCCACAGAAAAATATACAGGAAGCAAAAACAATCCTACAGGATACTCTGCTAAATCTACAGGAGGCACATAAATTGGAAAGAAAGGTAGGGGAGCAACAAGAAGTTAAAGAGGAGGACCTAGAGACAAAAGAACCCAGTCCCCAACCTAACCTGGGCTCCTATTATTGGTTTATTGAAGGAGGCAGGGTCATACCTCAAAAATTTTCCATCCCATTGTTCTTCAAGATTCAGAAGAAGAGGGCCAGAACTCACCATAATTGCAGATCACCAAATCAAAGGGGGTGGAAGAAATTGGGCACATGGAGGTGAAACTCAAAGAAATGGGCAGAGAGCTAAGTGGCTTAAGGGACAGAGAAGCTATAATGAAAAATCAACTAGAGACAGAAAATGCATGGTTGAGGGGACAACTGCAGGAAAGAGAGAACCAATTAGCATGTATGGCCAACCTCTTCTTGGAGGCAATCCAGCATAGGATGCCAGCGAAATCCTATGCTCTCTACCTCAAAGAACAATGGTTGTAGTTTCAGAATAAGACACTAGCACAAAGGGGAACCATGCCATTTAAGGACTATAGGCAGTATATTGATCGTTGTGATCAAAGTACACTAGAGGATAGGGCCAAAATGGCTGAGTTTTATTTGCACAACATGGACCTAACAGACATGAATGTATGGGACCCTAATGCCAATCTAGGAGATCTACAATTAATGGCTTTGGCATCATGGATGAACCATGAGGAGTCAAGGGCTGCAGAGATGAAAAGGATATTGACAAGAGGGAAAACTGAACCTCTTTTGATCAAAGCTGAACAATCAAATCCCATGGCCCTCATCAGTGCCCATAATTTGATTGCAAATGATCTTCAGCCGGCACCAAGATATCTTGTTGCCTAAGAGCAAGCAATTTCACATTTTGAGGACATGTTTAGGCTATTAGGAGATGATAGTATACATTCTTGCTTGAGGATATGGAACACACTACCATACAGCTTAAAGATAAGAGAATATCAAGACACCTATGTATAAGAAATCTATCCAAAGGTTGAAGGTCAATTTGATAGGCCTAAACTCAGTCCACCACTACTCTTAGGGATGTTAGAAGGGAGAAAAGAAGAAGAAGAAAAGAGGTAGTGGGAAGAGGTAGGAAAAAAAGTAGGCTTCTATGAACAAGAAGAGGAGACCACAATAGAGACATGGGATGTCAAAGAGGCTACCAGAGCCATAAAGGATATGGATATTGACTAAGTTGCTCAGAGGATGAGCAACACTTTCAGTACGGGGGTGATCATGAGCCTCATCATTGGGTAATTATATGGGCCTTAATTCACCTCCTAGCTTATTCAAACCAACTATTCTCATAACTTATTGCATACTTTTTATTATATCTTGTTTATGAGATGAGTTAGAGTTGGATATTTTGCTTTGTGGTCTTATGTGCGTTTAATGCAAGATTAAAGGATAAAAGCAAGGAATTTTGACAAAGACCAAGGTAAAAACTCGAATGGGACAAGGGAGAGGGATTATTGAAGGTAAATACTCCTCATTTGCTACCCCTCCATTCAAATATTCCTCCATCCTCTCGGAGTGCAAACAAATGAGGACTAGAAGGCAGTCCAGCAAGTGAAAGACAAAGCACCAGTTTATCTCGAGTTTGGGAGATGAGCCTCCCTAATTTTAAGGAATTCGTTGGAGACTTCATACGTATAAGTAGAGGCCTAGAACCTCAATAGGATTCAGATTTTTATTCTAAAACTCTAGTCTATTTTCGAGTTGCAAGACGTGTGACAGTTCTTTTGATGTAATCTATTGTTTTGGTAATAAGAATGAGTTTTGTTTTGAGCCAGCACTGATTTAACTCAGAGGACTAAATCTCTTGGGTTATGGATCAACCCTAGAAGACAAGGCTTCTCTTTATTGTACATGTATGCTTAGTGTAGATTCATAGCTTAGTTGTTAATTTGCTTATTAGATGCATCTCCATTACAAGTAGTGTAGATTAGATTGGTTGTGTAATAGTTTGATTCCATTTGTGCCTTCTTTCAAGTAGAAGGTTAGTGAGGAGAAAAAGGATCACCACAAGGTTGTTAGTAGGTGTCTCGGCCTCACTTCCTCCCTCTAGGACCATGACTTGAGGAAGGAACCCTTCAGTAGCCCCAAAAACACAGATTTCTAGTTCTTTTATGAGCTTTGGAGTTTGTTGTATTTAATTTAGTATTTGGTTAATGTTGCAAGGAAGATTTCATTTTCATCTTGTTCCCATCTCCATTTCTACAATACGATCTCACTCATGCTTTCATTTCCTTCAACGACTTTCTTCGTGCATAATAGAGGTAGTTGATTCATGCTTTTCTAGGTTATTAAGATGTATCTTGTTGCATAGTTTTTGGAAGACACACATGTTTTAAGTAGAGAAGGTGCTTCAGGAGGAGACTAAGAGTTCATAACCAGTAGCCACCTTCCATTTCATCCACCTTAGCCATCCCTTGTTTTACCATCATCCTCACTAGTTTTTCATCATTTTTTATCGAAATTCTCCGAAATATATTGAGCAAATCTAGCCATCTCTTATCTTGGATACTAATTCCTGAGTGCTCCTAGACCTTCTAAAACTCCATTCCACCCATCCCACACCTTTCCTAAGCTTCCCAACACATCCAACACCTCACAATTAGCTCTCGGCTATATCCTATAGGTTTCATGTAATTCCTACAGGATCATCCTATAGGTTTCTAGTACATCCTGTAGGTTTTCCTGAAATAGCCTGTTTTGAGGCTGAATTGATGGGAAACCTCTAGGAAGTCACAAAAATCCTCCTAGGACCCCTCCAAACCATCCAACCACTCCATAAACCTTCTATCCATCCTCAAACACCTTCAATCCACCTGTCACATCCACAAGAACAATTAGTTTGCATGCTTGATTTTGCCTAAAAAGACCAAAGAAGTGAAAACATAGTTAGTTTAGTTTCGTTACTTGCACATTGATATTGTTTGATGCTTTTTATTTCTACAGCTTAGACAATATCATTTGTTTATTGTTTATTTAGCATCTCCGCTTAGCATAACTCCTTAAATGGTTAATTAGGGTATGGTGTGGTTTAGCATTGCATGTTGGCTTTTTCTAGTACTACAATAGAGTAACTCTTTTAGAGTAGATTTTCCTTTCTTCCATCAAAGAATCAAGCTTCTTCTAACTCTATAGAAGTCTGGCTTGGAACCCTATTGGTCTCTCGTGAGCTGAACAGTGACAACAAGTAGAACCATCACTTTACTTGTGCATATAGCACTATCACCTCCAAGTTTGTACGAACCCTGGGTTGATAAGTAAACTTGGTAGCCCAGGAGTTGCAGTATCCTTGTTGCAATACCAGAACTCATCACTTTGCACCTATTCACTCAGATTTGAAAGAGATTCATTACGAAGATTGAGGAAGAAGGGGTCATAATAAAGAGATGGTAGAGAATGACAAGTATCCAAATCATATTCACGATTTAAATTATGAGTATTAATATCATCTTTTGGAATGGAGAAATTATTCTTCACCATAGGCTTCATGAACCATTCCTTGATTTCTTCCATGGGATTGGAATCATGAAAAGCGGAAGGAGGATGACAAGATGGATTAGGAATTTGAATTGAAACTTTTCCAACTTTATTTGTTGGAAATAATACTGAGAGGGGGGGGTGAATCAGTATTATCAAGTTCTTTTAATAAATCTTCCTTATTTACACTTTGAACTATTTTTGCATGTCAGTACCATAAAATAATGAGCATAAACAAAGAAAACAGATAGTCACACCAAAGAACACCAGATGTAAGGTGGAAACCCAATGTGGGTGAAAACCACCTGCTG
>APFE030435336.1:0-10386 GCA_000404065.3 Pinus taeda | reverse complement strand
AATGACTTTCTCTCTTTCTTGAAGTTTGACATGGAGAGCAGAGGTATCAGGCTTGACAAGGAGGATAATATGACTATTAATGGAGCCATATTAACTGCAGATAGTCATGGTGACAAATTTTAGTGTAACAATTATAAAACCTAGTGAATGCAAAAAGTGCAAGGGGAGAGGAATTTGCATGCAGTTCGAGGAAAAAGCTTGCAAGAGGGGAAAAAGTGCATTTTGTCAAAAATTGACAAATTTTATATGGTTTCAGCCCTTCTTGCACCACGAATGCAATGGTACCATCCGTTTCTCCATCTGAGTTCTTCATTTCTCATCCATTTTCCAGAATGGAGGTATAAGACTCTTTTTGTGTAACTGATGATTATATTCTTCTTTTTCCATGCCATTTAATGAATGAAGGCATCCCCATTGATCGAGCAGGGCCCGGAGACATAGTCTAAGTTGGATGAACTCTTTTATCAAGTCTTGTTGTCTTCTTCTCATGCTTTATGTGTTTCTTCTTCTTCTCTCATGTGCACATTAGATTTCTATAAGCACATGTGAATCTTTAATACATCTATAAGCAAAATATCCTTGGATCAAGTGGTATCAAAGCGGGTCTTTCTAGATGTGAATTGCATGTTTGTATGGTAACAAGAAACGGGCTCCGAAGAGGTGAAGGGAAACTAGATCCTTTCAATCCCGAAGTGGAGCGTGCAAATCAAAGGAGAAATATGGCAGATGAAGAGGATCATATTGAAGAGGAGTGCAATTTCCACAAAACCTTCTATTCGATGGTAGAGAATGCCAATCAGTTGCTTTCAAGGCTAGAGAAAGAAGAAGAGAGAAAGCTAGAAGAACAAGGTTCAGTGCATGGAAATGGTGGAGAAGAACCCCCTCCTCTTTCCATGAGTGAAAGTTCTTCTTCCTCTCACCATGATAATCATAGAAATTCAAGGGATGCATCTAAGAAACCTTTCTTTAAATTAGATGTCAAATTTGATCTCCCCATGTTTAATGTTGAAAGTAATGCAGAAAAGCTTAATAATTGGATTAGCTAGATTGAGATCTACTACAGGATTTAGCAGAGCATAGAGGATGAGGCAATGATTCAGTTGGCCTCTCTTGTCTGGTGGGAGAGCAAATTGCAAAGCAGTAAGAATGTGGTTAACCTTTTTTCCTCATGACCTGATTTTATTTCTACATTAACGAAACAATTTTATCCCTTGGGTTACAAGAAAAAAGCATTAATGAATTGGTAGTATTTAAGGCAAGGCAAAGGTCAGGATGTTCAAAGTTTTATAGAGGATTTTAGAAAGAAAGCACTTAATTTGGGTATTGCATTCGATACACCTGAAGTAGTAACTAAGTACATTGGATCATTACATAGTTACATTAGGCATTCATTATTGTTTGAACCAACTACTATTGACTCTGCTAGTGTAAAGGCAATTCATATTGAGAATAGGGGAAAAATGAAAGAGATGATCATTCCAAGAAACCAACGTTCAAACCTCCCAATGCAAAACCTAAAGCGAAATGGAAAAGAAAGGAGAAGAAGACGACATCAACCAAGAAAGAAGAAGGAGAAAGGCCTCATTGCACTCACTGCAAAAAGGAAGGTCACGATGATGATCACTGTTGGAAAATGCATCCAGAAAAGAGACCAAAGAAGTATGGAGGAAAAGGAAAGCAGAAAACAATGGAAATTGTGCAGTAAGACCTTGGATCCGATTCGAGGGATGAAGCATTAATCACAACAATAGGAACAAAATGTACTCTTACACCTCATGGTAATTCTAAATTGCATGAAGGCACTAGTTCAGTAAATGAATCCCTTCCTAATAAATGAAAGAGAATTGAGCTATTTCATATTAGAGTTGTCATAAATCATACAAAAGTGGAAACTCTATTTTATACCGGATTCCAAGAAAACTTAATTACATAATCCTTAGTACAGAAACTTGGCTTGGAAACTAAACCACATCCAAAACCTCACTCGCTTGGATGGATACATTATAAAGCAAAATTGAATGTAACTATATAGTGTACAGTAAAATTTGTGATTGCTTCTAAGCTAGTGGATGAAGTAGAACTGGATGTGATTCCACTGGATATCTGTGGCATGGTGTTAGGGAGTCCATATCTATATGACAGAAACGCAATCTTCTTATGTCATGAAAACAAATACCAAATCACAAAAGATGGGGTATAATATATTGTAAGGGCTCATCAAACCAAAATCAATGCCAGCCTTGAAAGTGTTGGACAAATGAAAATCTCGATAAATTTCAGTAAGGGTTGCATGCTTATGGTTGTAAGGGGAAAAGATGCAGAATGAGCTGATGCTTTCTAGGGTTGTGATCAAGAACATAAAAAGGAATTATGTGAATTAATTTCTAACGGTTATGAGATGTTTCAGGAATCGAAAGATTACCTCCGAAGAGGGAAATCCAACATGAGATCCATATGCAGCATGATGCTCCTTTACCAAATATTGGCATGTACAAGATGTTGACCATTCAGATGGAGGAAATCAAAAAGCAGGTGTAGGAATTGCTAGACCAAGGGGTCATTAGGTTGAGCACTTCTCCATGGGCTCACTGATTGTCTTAGTGCCAAATAAAGATGGCACATGGAGGATGTGCGTATATTACCGAGCACTAAACAAAGTCACAGTGAAAAATCGTTACCATCTTCCATGCATTGATGACTTATTAAATCAGTTAAAGAATTCTATCTATTTCACCAAATTGGATTTGCGTAATGGTTATCACCAGGTCTAAATTGCAGAGAAGAATGTGTGGAAAACCACCTTCAAGACCAAACAAGGGCTTTTCAAATGGATGGTGATGCCATTCAGACTTTGCAATGCTCCAGCCACTTTCATGAGGATCATGAATGATCTCTTTAGCCATTTCATTGATGAATTTGTTCTTGTATATCTAGATGATATCCTTGTCTTTAGTAAAATTTGGAGTGAACATGTGTCATGTGAAGAAAGTGCTTGATGTATTGAAAAAAGAAAAACTCTATGTAAAATTGTCAAAGTGTGAGTTCGAGAAAACCTCTTTGGATTACCTAGGTCATATTGTTCGTCATGGTCAGTTAGAAATTGATCCTTCTAAAGTTGAAGCAATTGTAAATTGCCCTAAGCCTACTAGTGTAACCGAGGTCCACAGCTTTTTAGGTGCAGTCCAGTATTGGAGGAGATTTATTGCCAATTTCTCTGTTATTGCAGCACCTTTGAACACATTGACAAGTGTGAAATAGGTATTTCAATGGGGAGGAAGACAACAGAAGTCCTTCGAAACATTGAAGGAAAAGATCAACACCGCACTAGTCTTAGCCTTACCAGATCTCCAACAATCATTCAAGATCGAAACAGACATCAACGAATATGCCATGGGAGCTGTACTAATGTAGAAAAAGAAGCTGATATGTTTTTATTCTAAGAAGTTCTCTCATGCTGTGATAAACTATCCCACCTATGACAAGGAGCTTTATGCCTTGGTGCAAAGTGTGAAAAAGTGGAAACACTACCTGATCAGAAAGGAGACCATCCTCTATACAGATCATAAGCCCTCGCAATACCTTCACTCACAAACCAAGTTGCAGCAATCTCATCATTTCAGGTGGATGGGTTTTCTTAAATAGTTTCATCTGGTAATAAAGTATAAGAAGGGCACTAGCAACAAAGTGGTAGATATGTTATCTCGCCCTCCTATTTCGGCATCTATTATTTTTCATAATGCTTCATTTTCTTTTGAGAGTTATGCTAAACAATATGCTAACAATGATGACTTTAAGGAGATTTATGCAAAACTAACCCATGGTTCACAGGTGGACAACTATCACTTGCAGGGGAAACTGTTGTATCACCTTAGCAAATTATGCATTCCCACAAGGGAAGGAGTACATGTAATTCGAAAGGCCCACACCTCTCTTGTTTTTGGTTACTTTGGTGTCGAAAATACTTTATGTCATATACAAAGATTTTGTTTTTGGCCTCATATGAAGAAAATTGTGACTCGCTATGTAAAGGGTTGTGTGATGTGTTCTGTTTCAAAGCTCTCTAATATAAAACTCAGGCTCTACACACCATTCCTTATTTCGATTCACCCATGGGAAAGTGTGTCGATGGACTTTGTAGGAGATTTGCCTTTGTCTAGAAAGAGTCACAACTATTTGTATGTCATCATTGACCATTTTAGTAAGATGTGTATTTTAATGCCTTGTAAAGTAGATTACTGCAGAGCAAACTACTTATCTTTTCTTTCAACATGTTTGGGTCCATTTTGGGTTTCCCACATCGATTGTGTCAGATCAGGACTCTTGCTTTCTCAGAGAGTTTTGGACCAGCTTGTGAAGATGATGGACACCAAGTTGAAAAGAAGCATGACATTTCATCCACAGACTGACGGACAAACAGAGGTTGTCAATCTCACTGTGGTACATTTGTCGCAAGGCTATTGTGGGAAGCATCCTAAGTTGTGGGATGAGAATCTCCCATATGTGCAACATTCCTACAATCGAGCAGTGCACTCATCTATGTAGCATTCACCATTTGAGACATGTTTCGGTTACCTACCAAAGGATCCTTTTGATGTGGTATTTAGAAGGGAAGATGACTCCAGTGGATGTAATGATAGGGACAAAGCGTAGTAGTTCATTCAGCAGATCCAATTGATTCACCAAGCAGTACAGGAGAAATTGGAGAAAATTCAAGCCTGTTACAAGGCTTGACATGACAAACACTGAGTCTACCATCAATTTCAGGTGGGTGACAAAGTGTGGTTCCATATAATTAAGGACAGGATGAAGGGAGAAGGGAAGAAGTTGCGACCAATCTAGTATGGTCCATTCACCATTTTGGAGAAGATTGGAAACAATGCCTTTCATCTTTATTTGCCAATGTATATGCAGATGTAATTCGTAGTGAATGTGAAGAACTCAAAGCTGTATGAACAACCATTGATTATGGACATCGAGGTGGTGGGCACAGTTCCTATAATTGATGATTTTGCACCAGAGTATCTCGATGAGTTACCTGAAGACATCATCCTTGACAGAAGAACTAGGACTTCACGATGAGGAGATGTGGAATACCTTTGAGTTGGTTTCAAGGGGATGCACCCTAGCAAGGAAAAATGGCTAGAGAAGGAAAGAGTGAGGGAACAATTCCCTCACTTTCCAATTGACTAATAAATATTTTGGCGGTCCAAAAGTTCCTCAATGGGGAGGATTGATCTAGGTGGATCTTCAGACACAATGGCATGGGAAAAGCTAAAAATTCAAATTCAAAGTGGTAGAAAGGAAATTATCTTGACATCATATCGAAGTGCTCATCGAACTGATTCCAATGGTGTGAACAACACTCCAATCCGAGTCCGCATGAAGGATATAGAAGCAGTCAAAGTTCTGGGTTGACTTATAGGAAATAGAGGAAAATGAAAGTCTAAGGATACTCCTAGACATAGTCTCGTTGCATAGATATTTTCATTCTGGATCTACTGCAACTTGAATGGGCTAAAATGGAATTTAGATGATGAAGTTATTGTGAAAAGAGTTGCCTTTGTTCCTTTGAAAAAGGAGGCATTTCCTCTAAAAACAGGCTTAAAGGCTTCTAAATGAAAATCACAATCGGAGGAGCCCAAAGGGCAGACTTAAGGTTGGGCGGATGAAACCCCCGATCAACGATCTTTGACTTATCACAATCGGGGCTAGGTGACATGCAATATCGGGACCCAGACCAGTCAACATGCAATCGGCATCAGCGATCGGCGGATCGGCATATCAACGGTCAGCATAACCAAAGGGAAGACCCCCAGGGCTGTTGCGATAGCGACATGCGATGGAGTGATTAGATCAGTGGATCGGGTTGGCACAACCCATGGTATATGGAAAGAACCTCGGGCCATGATATATGTGATATGCCGATAGCGATACACCGATATTAGCGATATCGGCGATCGACGATCGGCGATATCGGCGATCTGCGATCGACATAGTTAAAGGAAAGACCCGAAAGGCTGTTGTGATTGCAATATGCATGGACCTGATAGGAGAATAGGGCTGATTTAATAAAATTTGAGATCTGGCTTTAAGGCTTTATGGTTGGAATTTTCAGTGTTTCTATGTATTATCGCTTTAAACAAAAAAAGGCTATTTTGGGGTTTTGTTGCAAAGGAACATTAGACAGTTGGATTTATCGTGTCCTATGATCCTTCTGTTCAAATGACTTCCATTATAGAAAAAGAGACTCTTGATTTAAGTGGCTTGTTAACAAAGAAATATTATAAAACCCAATCAACGCAGAAAGTGCGAGGGGAGAGGAATTTGCACGCAGTTCAAGGCAGAAGCTTGCTAGAGGGGTGAAAGTGCATTTTGTCAAAACTTGACAAATGTTTATGGTTTCAGCCCTTCTTGATGCCATGAATGCAACGGTGCCATCCATTTCTCCATTTTAGTTGTGCATTTCTCATCCATTTTCCAGAATTGAGGTATAAGACTCCTTTTGTGTAACCAATGATTTTATTCTTCTTTTTTTCATGCCATTTAATGAATGAAGGCCTCCCCACTGATCAAGCAAGGCTCGAAGACATAGTCCAAGTTGGATGAACTCCATTATCAAGTCTTGTTGTCTTCTTCTCATGCTTTATGTGTTTCTTCTTCTTCTCTCATGTGCACATTAGTTTTCTATGGTAGCTGCAATTTCTACATGTGATTCTTTAATACATCTATAAGAAAAATATCCTTGGATCATGGAATCTCAAGCAGGACCAAGCACAAGGCCTGTGTTGTGGTGCACTATATGTCATGTAGCAGGAAAACATACAACATATAACTGTCATTTGCTACATAATTTTGTACAAATGCCGCAGCAACTATTCTACAACTTCTCCAAGTCGGTAGGTCATGATGAGTGCAACTGCAGAAGTTATGAATTGATGATGGACAAAACTCCCACCTATAGGGTATAGGCATAAATGTAGCCCCTTGACCAAAGCATAGGGATGGTGCAAACAAGCTTTTAGGGGCGTAGACGAGGCCAAGGCAGAGGCAGAGGAGGACCTGGTAGAGGTCGAGGACAGCTAATCTGCTACAATTGTGGAGGACCAGGACACTGTGCCCATGTTTTCACTAACCAAACGCATCCTTCATGCAAATATTGCACTTTGTTTTATCATGAAATGGAGGACCAGCCCGACGCTGATAGCAAGGATACACCATAAAGGGGCGCTACCACCTCAGCCGACTCAGAACCTATAGATGATGAGGTCTGAGCCTCATGAAGAGGATCTGAATGTGAATATAGTGCTCCGAAGTGGAATTACAATAGGAGATGATAAGGGAAAACAACCCGAAGACATCACATGGGTTTGAAAGCTCCGACGAAGGAGGTTGAGTTTGACTTAGAGCACACATGTGAAAGATTCATGGAAGCAAAGAAGAGCTTTGTTGAGGCCTCTACCTCAAGGGGCAAGGATAAGCCTGATAAGGAAATGGACCCTTTTATGCTTATGATCTTTCTAGAGACCTGCATGAAGACGCTGCAAGATAGCAAGGCTGTGAAGGGATTACAGGAGCTTATAAATAGATGCGTTGAAAACACTCCGGGTGAACTACGCGTAGTACACAAGATTTGTAAGCATAAAACAAGGACAGGATGAGAAATGAGATTGACCATGCAAATAAGAGAATATGAAATGGATCGGGTTATTTTGGATCTGGGGTCAGATGTAAACATTATACCAAAGAAGACTTGGGAGCGGATGGGATGTCTTGTGATGTAGTGGTTTCTGATTTAGTTAAAGATGGTAAATCAACAGAAGATCATACCCATGGGGTGGCTATAAGGGGTGACTATAGATATTGAAGGCGTGAGCACGTTGGCTGACTTTGAAGTAATATAAATTATGGATGATAGCAACCCATACCCTGCGCTCCTTGGCATTGATTTGGCTACTAATATGAATGGGGTAATCAACCTAAAGAAGCAAAAGATGATATTTGAAAAATGTCGCTCCGCGTAATAGTACCCCGAGATCCTGCTGAAGGATTTCGCTATACTGAACCAGTCCGCAATTATGAGAGCGATGAGGATTTGGACCGCATATATAAGATAATAGCGTGATACCAAGACTGGGTGAATCTGACAGCAGATGGATGAATTACATGGGATTGCAAGAGTTCTTGCACCTTGGACTCTAATGAAGAATTAGAGCGCTGGCAGAATCGACTACATGAGGTAACCACACTGAGTTGTAACATGATGACCCGGTCACTATGCTTTGTGTTGTCAGATGTAAGAAGTTTTCCCACTTATGATGCACTAAATGATGTGGATATATTTTTGGATGCATTTGAGAGGGAGGTACCAGAAAAGCAGTGCTTCCATGCTTTAGACTAGGCACTGCACTCTACACCCGCAAGGTGGTGGGGTATGCACAAGGGTATCTTTGATGATTGGCGTGAGTGTAGGAGAATGATGTGAACATGCTTTACGAAGCCAAAGGTGAGAATGATAAACAAATATGATGGGAAGGATGATCTGCAGGCACACTTGGCCAAATGGGCTCAGGCTTATGGAGCGAAGCCCCAACTAGAATGGGTACACTTGTTTTGTCATACCTTGGATGTCATCTTGATAAAATGGTACTTGTAAATAGTACTCCGCCATTGTACAGGTGAATGGGATATTTTGTGCGAAGGATTCATAATGACAATCATCTTTGAAGATAGGTTTGATTGTATTAATGACGCTCTACAAGAAGTGAAAGCAACAATATTTAGGATATCATAGGATCCTTTAGATCTAATTCGACCGGATTGGACTACTCAACTGAGCCACATGCTGGAATGCTATAACATGACTACTAAAGAAGAATATGAGGATCTACAAAAGATTAACATCCCTAAAATAGAGGGACACCACAAGGTTGAGGGACTGCAGATTGAGAATCCTAATATAACTATGCCACGTAAAAATTAAACAGGTAAATATTGGTGCAGAGGTGGAGCCCAAATTCGTGAAGATTGGAGATTACTAGGATGACGCGATAGTGGATAAGGTCACTAAATTGCTCTGTGAATACTAGGACTTGTTCCTTACCAATTTATGGATCTAAAAGGGATAATAGGAGACCTAGGCATTATGAAGATCATGTTAAAGCCTGATGCGAAGCTGGTTAAGCAAAGACCTTACAGTCTCAATCCGAAGTATACAGAGAAGGTCTACTCTGAGCTAGACAATATGCTCATGGTATGCATCATCGAGCACGTAGAAGAATCTGATTAACACATATTTAATTAAAATTGGGAATATTTTATTACAAGGACATCACTAGAATTGAGCTGTATATATAATAAATAAACATATGAATCATCTCAACATTAATATCATCCACCTCTACATGATCACATGACTGCAACAATGACTAACAAAATGCATGCATAGAAACACATAGACAACTGGCACGCATGCATGACAAACATGTTCCACTCATCTAGTCCAAGTATTTGAACCTAAGATCTCTGATACCAATATGTAACCAAACCCCTCCCATATTTACCCAATTTCACTGGCCTGCCAAGGTAAAATTAAGACGAATAGTTACTATGACATGACCAAAACTCCAAGCTCTAGATAAGGAATTGGAGCCTACAAACTAACAACTCACAACATGCCTCAAGGCTACAAGACACTCAGGGGTCAAAGAACCACCCCAGCTGACCAAACCCTCAGTTGGTGCTCCTTTTCACTGAATGAGGCTCCCAACTACATCATGACAAGGACTGAGTGTAGTTGAAAGCCTGTAACCACATGTACAACATTTCCTAAGTGCGATTGTGACCCAAATTTTCCAGTTCAAAGGGTGCGATCCCAATATCCAAGCCACAATTCTAGGTCAGCCTCTAGACCACTACCCAAAACTGCTTGAAAATTCTCAGAATCATAAATGACTTGACAATAAGGCTAAACATTCAAACTTTAAGGTAGAACTTGAGATAGACTACCTAGAAGATAACAAACATTTTATTAAACACATGGAAAACATGTAAGTTACAATTCATGAATGCATATCTAATCATAAAAGTTTGAGATTCATCTGAGGATCACCGAGAAGTCCCTATTCCCTCTCCACATAGTTGTAACAACACTTATAAGCCCATACATTCATCTACCTATCAATAGCTAAACAATTCATGACAAGAGCCATAGAAGCTACACATCATATAAAAAACATATAACTAGAAAATAGCCAACATATAAACCATGGAAACCCAACCATAATATCACTATTACAATCGCTACAATTATGCATGAGTCACAATAGAAGAATAAATCTTATTAACATATGAAAATACCAACCAAGTTAGGGACTTCCACGTACCACC
>APFE030435320.1:152531-191945 GCA_000404065.3 Pinus taeda | reverse complement strand
ATATTAAAAAACGCATGCCCAAGAACCATAGCTCATTTCAAAATTAAACTATTTTATATATATTTTAATTTATTTTTATCCTATACCTTCTAAATTAGCTTTGAAAGAAAATATGCATGGGGAGATGTTGGAGTGACATAAACATTTTGACTTGGCTAAAATAAAATAAATTAAAATTAAAATTAAATTAAAAAATAAATGAAATAAAAATTATAAATAACTTATCAATACAATGTTTTGACTTGGTAAAATTGCATAAAACTAAAAGTAGAAATGAAATTAAAAAAAAATATATCAATATGAAAAAGATGTTATAATGTGATGTTTTTGACTAAGTAAAATTACATAAAAATAAAAACAAAATTAAAGAAAATGATTAATATAATGTAATGTAAACATTTTAAGTATGTCAAAATAAAATAACAAAATAAAAATAACCTTATAAAGATTAAATAAAAATGCTCCATGGTATTCATGTGGAATATAACATATTTAAAGGAGGAAATTAAGAGAGCCTAGATCTATATTAACTCAGGATTTTAGATTTGTAGATGTGGAATTTTGTTTGAGATTCAAAGTTGGTGCATCTTTATTTCACACTTTGTTTCAGGTCTAGGCTTTTTTTGTGGTTTCAAATTTTTTTAATCTTATTCAATATTTGAGATAGCGAAACATCTTGTACTAAGTTGTGGTAGAGGATTTGAATACATGGTTTTGGCTTATTTGGCACATAGGTGCTCTGCAACCAGTATGAGAGAGAGAGAGAGAGTAGGTGTTATGTGTAATGTAAGAAAGATTGTATGTCAACAATTTTTTAAATATTTTAGTTTAATTTAATTTTATAACACTTTTTAAATTAAATCTAAAATAAAAAGGTATGCCATCAGTGTAAAAAAATTATTTCATAGTCATATTTAATTTTAATAATAAGCACATAAAAACTAAGCTCTTATAGTAAACTTACAATATAACAAGAATCTTAACCATGTATGTTCACCCAATTTTTACTAACGACAATATCAACATGCAAAATAGTTATTATACATACGATGGCCAAACCATTGACTATTAAAAACCACATGCCCAAGAACCATAACTAATTTCAAAATCAAAATATTATATATATATTTTTATCCTATATCTTCTAAATTAAATCTGAAAGAAAATATGCACTGGGAGATGTTGGAGTGCCCTAAAGGTTTTGACTTGGTTGAAATAAAATAAATAAAATTAAAAATAAAAATAATTATAACTATCAATACCATATTTTGATTTCCAGAAATTGCACAAAACTAAAAGTAAAAATGAAAAAAAAATCAATTTAAAAAGGATGTTATAATGTAATGTTTTTGACGAGTTCAAATTACATAAAAATAAAATTAAAATTGGAGAAAATGATTAATATAATGTAATGTAAACATTTTAAGTATGTCAAAATGTTGTAAAAGAATAAAAATAAAAATAACAAAATAAAAATAACCTTATAAAAATTAAATAAATATAGCTCATGGTATTCATGTAGAATATAGCATATTTAAAAGAGGAAATTAAACCAATCTAGATCAAATTTAACTCAGGATCTAAGAAGCACCTAGGAGGATCAAATCTCTTGATATACAAACTTCTTTTAGAGCTAAGAGAGATTTGATACCTCTTGGCAGCTGGTAGATCCAATGTTAAGATGGGTATAGGCTAATCTCTAATATAATCTATTTATAGGCTTGTCTCTAAATCTATTTCTTAATAAATATTTTCTATAAAGGTATATTTTCTACATTTCTTTTTCAGAAAATTAAATTAGAGATAGGAAAATAATTTTTTCGTGTTTCTATTCCTTTTCAAAATATTTTGTGTTTCTATCATTTTTTTAGAATATTATACTACCATTTGTATATCTTTATTGAGTGTCTGGAAAACCTGTCACGTAATAAAAATAACATATAATAGATTATTCATTTGTTGCTTTAAATATTACTCTTTTAACATGGGATTTTTATTTGTGTTAAAGCAACACCATAGGAATGTTTTCCTAGCTCTTAGAATCTCTATTTGATTTAGTGTTTTTAAGGATTTCTCATGTATTCTAGCTGGGTGGTTCAAAGAAGAATAAAATGGGGACATGACAGTGCTCCCGCCCCAAGATTTATTTCCCTTAGGAAATCCAAACCTGTGGACCAATCTGGTGGCCCAACACAACTCATACCCAATGCCTAGATCCCATACAAACCATCGGTCCCTGTCATGCCTCCAAGAGATTGAAACATGATTGGATCCCCCAGTACTTGGATCCCATGTCCGTCTCTGACTCAATGTGCTACTCGTAGATCCACATAGATCCAAATTCCAACAATAGGGAGCATCAATGTTTCCTCGCTCCTACTGTACAATAGCTCGAGCTGTTAATGTTTCCCCAACAAGTATGAACCAACTCATCACATTTCTCGAATCCAACTCTCGGTATAAACCAAGGTCAATCTCATCATATCCATGTTGTGCTGAGATACTGATGAGTGGCCAGCCTACATCCTTCTGCAAACTAAAGCACGTAGCATCCCTCACTTGTAAGGGCTCCAACAATACATTGCTTCTCACGAAAAATGGTAATTCATTAGTAGGTTACCAACTCATGATCTCTTGCCAATCAAATGCATGGATTCATGTGCAAGGAATACATCTTATATGCTGATACTAATCCATGCTCAGCTCTTGATGCGCCACCTAGACAATAAAAACATGTCAAAGAAATCTTGCCTCTCTCCCTCTAATGGGAAAAAGTGGGCAAACTATATTGCAATCCATATCTATGAACTCCTTGAGAGGGTTGTTGTCTGAATATGTTGCAACTTTACTAGCTTCCACCTATATTTGTTTACACCTCATCAATGGGTAGACCTAAAGATGGATCCACCACCACCTCCAACAACTCCTGTTGCCTAGTAGCCTATTGTAAAACTTCCCCTCCAACCTCCAACACTTCCTGAGGACAAATGTCTACAAAGATTACCTAAATGGAGGTTTCCTACACATCTATTTTCTCCACTCCAATCACTGACACCACTGGTGTCTGCTCATCCTCAACCATGGTCTCAATGTGAGCCACTAGCTAACTATCCAAAATTTTCCCATCCCGTACACTGTGTGTATCAACTACCTCATGCTCCTCTATGTGCTTTTTATGTCGAATCATCTGTCACTCATTTTCTCCCAAGTCTCCTTTCCTCACAGGAACAATCGGTTGCTCATCATACTCTTGTGCCACACATGGATGCATATCTGGGCTACTGTCATCAACTCCATATGACTGCTCCTGCTCCTCGGAGGTACCATCGTATGAACCCATGGACTCACCCAGTGAAGGGTCCTCATCCTGACATACATAAAGAATATCTCTCTTCTCTACCATTTTCATCTCCACAGTGTCACTCAAGCACGAGTGGTCAAGTTCCCAAGGTCTTTTGCAGATGAAGCAAAGTCCCTTCTAGCTCATCTCATTCTTGCTGCATGAGTCCCCAAACCTAAGTTGCTCCTCCCTGGTCAATTGTCTCCTAAACAACCCAATTTTCTGCTCAAACCAACCTCTCAATTATACCACAAGCAACAGGTGAGACCAACTACTCTCTCATCAAAATAGACAACAATCAAGACTACAACTCCCGACAGATAGAATCATGACCTCTCATACATGAGGACAAGATGGACTGCATATTTTCTATGACTCTGTTAGGATGATGTTTCCTAAATTAATTATTTTTTTTCTAGATGGTTCTCATGTTTCCTTTAGCTTTGGTTGAGTTACTAGTTCCTAGAAGCCTTGGTTGGACAAATTCTTTTGATACCCTGTAACAACTTTCATAGAGTTACAAGTCTTAGAAGCCTTGTTTGTAGAAATAATCTGGAATCCCTTGGTGGGTTGAATTACTAGTCCTAGAAGCCCTAATTGGACAAACTCTTTGGAATCCCAACGATGGTTGTGGGTTGAGTTACAAGTCCTGGAAGCCCTGGTTGGAACAAATGCTCTAGAGCCCTAGAAGGCTAGGGTGGAGACCAATCTATTGATGGTTTGTGATCTTTGGCTGGGAGGTGGAATCATTGTTTGATGGGTTGAGGTGGTTTGGTTTATGGAAACCTTGGTTCATTTTTTATGGATTTTTCCATGATATACCACATACATGCTTGGAATATAGCACAGGGGTGATCGCCTGAAGAGAGATTTAGATTAGCCATGTTTATGGTCAAGTGGTATGTGGAAGTCCCTTACTTGGTTGCATTTTCATGTGGCAATAAAAGGTCTTTCATATGGTATTTATGGGTAAATATTATTATTGTTATGTCTCTTATATGTTTGCTCTATGCTTAGCATCCTTGATTTTTATATATTGGTTATGAGTGAGTTTTATGACTATCATAATATTTGGCTGACATCATGTTTTTACTTGTAAATGAATGAATAATGTATCTATTTATTAATAAATGAAATTACAGCTAATGCATTGAGGAATCAATGCTTCTTAGAGATTCTCAGATAAGTATGAGACCCCTATGCGCAGTTTTTCTATTAGGGCCTGTATCTTTAATTTTGTGACATGTTTGATGAAAGACCTGTCATGGTTAATAGGGGTCTAGCCTGTTCTTGTTGATTTTTTTGAAAATGCATCTTTGTCCTGTGGTGAAATTTCATTTCTAAAGGTGTCATGGAGTTCTGGGCAGTGACCTCAGCTCTGAGCCTGCAAAAGTGGCACAAATCTCGGAGTCGTAGGCACAATACTAGGAAAAAACGTAATCAAAATCCCCCTTGCCCTTGTTGCAGAAGCTTCTAGAACTTCCCATATTCACCATTCTCCATATCAGCGGAGTGTCCATTAGTTTAATGCAGTGAAATTTACATTGATTTCATGGGCTAGTTACCCGAGTGGCTGCATTGGTTCCTAGGAGTTATGTTGCTGATATGGAAGGTCTGTGTGATGTGCTCTACTGAGTCCACTTTCTTAACTAACACATAGGGATTCAAATCATATCATGATAACTTCTCGTCACATGTTTACCCCAGTTGGCCAGATACATGGGTAGATGTGGGAGGACGGTGTTATAGTGTGGTATAAGAAACAACTCTCGTCATATCCTTTTTGATGCACAAGGTAGTATTAAAGCAATGGGATTGTGCGTCAAAAAGGATATTCAACTAGATGCCACAACAATGTTAGCCAATGGCCATGTGTCCTTAGCAAGTAGTATGATGGTCGTGAGCTTATTTAATTATGCTAATAAGTAATTTAGAGGGAAACAATAAATTTTAGTTACATTTTATCGGTTAAGTGAAATTTTCTGATTAAAAATTAAAATAACTATATTAATTTAAATGTTTATATCTTCAAGCTTTTTTCACGATAACAAAGTTGTTATATATATATATATAATATTATATATAATATAATAATATATAGTATATATATATCATCATTATATTATATAATATATATATATATATTATATAGATATATCATATACAATATTAAATAATATCTATATATATTATAATATATATATCGCTTAATAATATGTACAGGTGCGGCGAGCTGAGGGTACGCCGGAGTCCCTTCCATGCGCCTCTTCTATTGAAGAGAGGTGAAGGGCGAGGAGGGCCCAACAACATGTACACTCACTATTAGGTGATTCGTGTTGGGTTTGATTTTCGTGTTTGTTTATAATTAATAAAAGTATTTTGTTAATAACACGTATTAAGCATTTTGTAATTGGTTTATAGTTTATTAAATTAAGTTAAAGGGATATTTAATGTATAAGATAGAAAGTTACTAAATCAATGGTTAATATACGGTAGGTCGTAGATTATTTATTGACTTCTCTATATTAGCATGTAATAATGTGATAATTTATGTGTTGTTTTGAATTATAGTTTATTTTTTTATTTTTTTGGAAATATTTGTCTTAATGGAAATGGTGACATCTATTTTTTATTTATTTATTTATTTTTTCTTTTTTTTTTCTTTTCTGAATATAAGCAAAATGGTTGTCTTATTTTATACACCAAAAACTAAAACCTAAACTTTAAAACATGTGTAATAAAGAACTAAAAGTTCAAAGAAAAAATAAAAATTAAACTAAAAACTAAAACCTAAACTTAAAACTAAAACTAAAACCTATATCTAACCCTAAAACCCAAAATCTAAAACTAAACTTACAACTAATACTGAAAGCCTAAACCTACAACTAAGAAAATATAAAACTAAAACTAAATTAAGAAATAATAAATTAACTATAGTAAAATGAATAAAAATTTTATGCCTAAATTATTAAATATATAAAAACTATTTTCTAATTAATACCAAATAATAAATATATTGTCTTACATTTCAGAAATTTTTAGGTAAAATATAATAAAAGTCATAAATAATGTAAAGTTAAAATAAAATAATTAACAAAAGAAGAAGTTGTTTTTACTTGATAAATCAGATTTTAATAAAAAAACAAAAATGACTAATTGAAGAAGAGGCAAAGGAGTGTGGATATCCTTACCCACTATTTTTCATGCGTCCAAGCTTATATTGTGTCGTAGGAGCTTTCCCTTAGATTTGTAGATGTGGAGTTTGGTTTGAAATTCAAAATTAGTGCATCTTTATTTGATACTTGGTTTTGGATTATAAATTAATTATAAATATATATATATTTTGGATTAATATAATAATATAAATATATATATATATATTTGTGGTTTTATATTTTTTATTCTTATGGAACAATTGAGATATCCAATCATCTTGTACTAAGTTGTAGTAAAGGATTTGAGTACATAGTTCTAGCTTATTGGGCTTAGAGGTGCTCTATAATGAGTATTAAAGAGATGAATAGGTGTTACTTGTAATGTCAGAAAGATTGTATGTCAACAAAAAAATTTAAATATTTTAGTTTAATTTATTTTTATAACACTTTTTAAATTAAATCTAAAATAAAAAGGTATGCGGTAGATGTAGTAGTGTAAAATTTTTATTCCTTAGTCATATCTAATTTTAGTAATAAGCACATAAGAACTTAGTTCTTATAGTAAACTTACAATATAACAAGATTCTTAACCATGTATATTCAATCAATTTTTACTATAAATAATATTAACATGAAAATAGGTTATTATACAATACCATGGCATATTAAAAACACATGCCCAAGAACAATATCTCATTCAAAATTAAACTATTTTATATATATTTTTATTTATTTTTATCCTATACCTTCTAAATTAGCTTTGAAAGAAAATATGCATGGGGAGATGTTGGAGTGACATAAACATTTTGACTTGGCTAAAATAAAATAAATTAAAATAAAAATTAAATAAAAAAAATAAAATGAAATAAAAAATTAATAAAATTATAACTATCAATACAATGTTTTGACTTGGTGAAATTGCATAAAACTAAAAGTAGAAATGAAATTAAAAAAAAATATATCAATATGAAAAAGATGTTATAATGTGATGTTTTTGACTAAGTAAAATTACATAAAAATAAAAATAAAATTAAAGAAAATGATTAATATAATGTAATGTAAACATTTTAAGTATGTCAAAATAAAATAACAAAATAAAAATAACCTTATAAAGATTAAATAAAAATGCTCCATGGTATTCATGTGGAATATAACATATTTAAAGGAGGAAATTAAGAGAGCCTAGATCTAATTAACTCAGGATTTTAGATTTGTAGATGTGGAATTTTGTTTGAGATTCAAAGTTGTTGCATTTTTATTTCACACTTCGTTTCAGGTCTAGGCTTTTTTTGTGGTTTCATATTTTTTAATCTTATTCAGTATTTGAGATAGCGAAACATCTTGTACTAAGTTGTGGTAGAGGATTTGAATACATGGTTTTGGCTTATTTGGCACATAGGAGTAGGTGTTATGTGTAATGTAAGAAAGATTGTATGTCAACAATTTTTTTAAATATTTTAGTTTAATTTAATTTTATAACGCTTTTTAAATTAAATCTAAAATAAAAAGGTATGTCGTAAGTGTAAAAAAATTATTTCATAGCCATATTTAATTTTAATAATAAGCACATAAAAACTAAGCTCTTATAGTAAACTTACAATATAACAAGATTCTTAACCATGTATGTTCACCCAATTTTTACTAACGACAATATTAACATGCAAATAGGTTATTATACAATACGATGGGCCAATAACATGACATATTAAAACCACATGCCCAAGAACCATAACTAATTTCAAAATCAAAATATTTTATATATATTTTTATTTATTTTTATCTTATATCATCTAAATTAAATCTGAAAGAAAATATGCACTTGGAGATGTTGGAGTGCCCTAAACATTTTGAATTGGTTGAAATAAAATAAATAAAAATAATAATTATAACTATCAATACCATATTTTGATTTCCAGAAATTGCACAAAACTAAAAGTAAAAATGAAAAAAAAATCAATCTAAAAAAGATGTTATAATGTAATGTTTTTGACGAATTCAAATTACATAAAAATAAAATTAAAATTAAAGAAAATGATTAATATAATGTAATGTAAACATTTTAAGTATGTCAAAATGTTGTAAAAGAATAAAAATAAAAATAAAAAAATAAAAATAACCTGATAAAAATTAAATAAATATAGCTCATGGTATTCATGTAGAATATAGCATATTTAAAAGAGGAAATTAAACCAATCTAGATCAAATTTAACTCCGGATCTAAGAAGCACCTAGGAGGATCAAATCTCTTGACATACAAACTTCTTTTAGAGCTAAGAGAGATTTGATCCCTCTTGGCAGCTGGTAGATCCAATGTTAAGATGGGTATAGGCTAATCTCTAATATAATCTATTTATAGGCTTGTCTCTAAATCTATTTCTTAATAAATATTTTCTATTAAGGTATATTTTCTACATTTCTTTTTCAGAAAATTAAATTAGAGATAGGAAAATAAATTTTTCGTGTTTCTATTCCTTTTCAAAATATTTTGTGTTTCTATCATTTTTTAGAATATTATACTACCATTTGTATATCTTTATTGAGTGTCTGGAAAGCCTGTCACGTAATAAAAATAACATATAATAGATTATTCATTTGTTGCTTTAAATATTACTCTTTTAACATGGGATTTTTATTTGTGTTAAAGCAACACCATAGGAATGTTTTCCTAGCTCTTAGAATCTCTATTTGATTTAGTGTTTTTAAGGATTTCTCATGTATTCTAGCTGGGTGGTTCAAAGAAGAATAAAATGGGGACATGAGAATCCTCCCGCCCCAAGATTTATTTCCCTTAGGAAATCCAAACCTGTGGACCAATCTAGCGGCCCAACACAACTCATACCCAACGCCTAGATCCCATACAAACCATCGGTCCATGTCATGCCTCCAAGAGATTGAAACATGATTGGATCCCCCAGTACTTGGATCCCATGTCCGTCTCTGACTCAACGTGCTACTCGTAGATCCATATAGATCCAAATTCCACCAATAGGGAGCATCAATGATCCCTCGCTCCTATTGTGCAATAGCTCCAGCTGTGAATGTTTCCCCAACAAGTATGAACCAGCTCATCACATTTCTCGAATCCAACTCTCGGCATAAACCAAGGTCAATCTCATCATATTCATGTTGTGTTGAGATACTGATGAGTGGCTAGTCTACATCCTTCTGCAAACTGAAGCATGTAGCATCCCTCACCTGTAAGGGCTCTGACAATACATTGCTTCTCACTAAAAATGGTAATTCATTAGTAGGGTACCAACTCATGATCTCTTGCCAACAAAATGCATGGATTCATGTGCAAGGAATACATCTTATATGCTGATACTAATCCATGCTCAACTCTTGATGCTCCACCTAGACAATAAAAACATGTCCAAGAAATCTTGCCTCTCTCCCTCTAGTGGGAAAAAGTGGGCAAACTATATTGCAATCCATATCTACGAACTCCTTGAGAGGGTTGTTGTCTGAATATGTTGCAACTTTACTAGCTTTCACCATATTTATTTGCACCTCATCAATGGGTAGATCTAAAGATGGATGCACCACCACCTCCAACAACTCTCGTTGCCTAGTAGCCTATTGCAAAACTTCCCCTCCAACCTCCAACACTTCCTGAGGACAAATGTCTACAAATATTACCTAAATGGAGGTTTCCTACACATCTATTTTCTCCACTCCAATGACTGGCACCATTGGTGTCTGCTCATCCTCCACCATGGTCTTAATGTGAGCCACTAGCTAACTATCCAAAAATTTCCCATCCCGTAAACTGTGTATATCAACTGCCTCATGCTCCTCTATGTGCTTTCTATGTTGAATCATCTGTCAGTCATTTTCTCCCAAATCTCCTTTCCTCACATGAACAATCGATTGCTCATCATACTCTTGTGCCACACATTGATGCATATCTGGGCTACAGTCATCAACTCCATATGACTGCTCTTTCTCCTCGGAGGTACCATCATATGAACCCATGGACTCACCCAGTGAAGGGTCCTCATCCTGACATACATAAATAATATCTCTCTTCTCTACCATTTTCATCTCCACAGTGTCACTCAAGCATGAGTGGTCAGGTTCCCAAGGTCTTTTGCAGATGAAGCAAAGTCCCTTCTAGCTCATCTCATTCTTGCTGCATGAGTCCCCAAACCTAAGTTGCTCCTCCCTAGTCAATTATCTCCTAAACAACCCAATTTTATGCTCAAACCAACCTTTGAATTATACCACAAGCAATAGGTGAGACTAACTACTCTCTCATCAAAATAGACAAAAATCAAGACTACAACTCCCGACAGATAGAATCACGACCTCTCATACATGAGGACAAGATGGACTGCATATTTGCTATGACTCTGTTAGGATGATGTTTCCTAATGTTGAAGAAGCACTGGAACATTTTCAAGATCAAACCATCACACTCTAGGTCAAACATGACTTCATAAGTCCTATTTATAGCCATAACTTCTAAAATCTAAAGCTTCTTTTCAAATGTAGGGCCTGCATTGTTGTCCAAATCTTGAAAAGTCTCTACTATTAGCTTGAAAACTCTCCTCATAACTTCATCATTGAAAGGAGGTATGGTGTAGTCAGTCTCATGATGTGACTGAGACAATATGCAACTCAAAGCCTAAACCCTTCACAAGGTTCCTCCAAGAACTTGGGTTGTATGAGAGCAAGCATTGCTAGTCTTAGAGCCCAAAAAAATTTATTCCCTTCTAGCTGGCTCACCCTAGAAAGGAAAAGATCTAGATCATCAAGTTTGAAGAGAATCTTCCATGCAACCCTCATGTGCTTCAAATATGTCCCAAGTGAAAATAGTTTGTGCCCCATTTCCTACCCCTTCTGCACATCCTTTGGTTGTTCCCTCTAAATAATGGCATAATCCTTCTTTGAGAAAGACCTATTATTATGTTTGGTTTTCTTAGTTATATCATCATCCATCGAAGAAGTGTTGTGCTGGTTTATGAAGTATTTTAGATACTCTATTTTTTTTAACAATACAAGGTTATGATAAGTAATGCAAGGCATAACCAATCACCCTACATCCATTAACAATAAATTGTCCAAGAATCTATGGTAATGCTAACAACAATGATACATATCACTGACAACTCTCTAATAATACTTGACACTCTTTACTGACCCGAAAATTTACACAATGTTGTCACATAACGATAACATCACACATGAAGCCTTGAAAGTATAAAGAGTATAGTGAACACGAATGAATGACGAATTTGGAATAAAAATCAATCAAAAGAACTTGTGCTGGAGATGTCTTGAAAACCAATCTGGGCTTCACTAATGAACTCTTAAAAAGGAACACCAACTCATCCTCTATCAGTAAGCTGCTACAGGTATGTGATATGTGATATTCAGATCTTGGAATCCCAATGTCTGCTACGACAAGACCAAGTGACCAAGGCAATACTAAATATGTAGTGTTGCATGTAATCAGTCGCATTCCTTTCAATAGAGAAATTTCTCTATGAGATAATTCAGTTATGGGCACTACAATGTATCAGCTAGACATTTCTTGGTACAATTTGTTGCCACTCTTTTGCTGTCGAAATCCTTCCAACTAAGTTACAGTCCTGAAGGAGATGCTCAATAAGATTTTTATTATTTCTCTCTAAGCACGACACTATAACGCTCTCCACTTAATAATACACGTATTTGTTAAAAAGGATAATCAAAGCAACAATGGTATAATCATTTGGATAGCACCCAACTTGACCAATTCCTGCTGAGAAACTTCATTACTTGCCCTCAGCAGGACTGCAATAAACTCCACTATCTTCAGACGATATTTTCCAAGAGGAGGCTGGAGCTCACCATATGTAGTTGGTAATATGTTTTCATTTGAAGATACGTCCAACAACTTTAGAAATTCACCAAGTTTCTCTAGCGTGCCATCCAGAGTGTCACGCCCCCAAGCCTATGGTGGTCTTCCAACCGTGCCGGCGGGATGCGGCACCACGCCACACTTTCTTTTTAACAATACTTATGTGTGCGGACTACGCCTAATTCACAACCGATACTTAGTTTGTTTTTTGCAACCAAGTAAAACATGTATTTATCCTTTATACTTATGAAGCCCATACTCATTCATTGACCATCACAATTATAAAACAAGAACAACAATTGCAACAAGTATAAAGGGGAGGGGCAACTCCCCGTAACGTGAGTCTGCATCCTTCATTAGATTTGGCATACATTGAGTTATGATTTTTTGCCTTCGTTCAGACTTCCTGAGATACAGTTGGTGGTTGGTTGACCTTACTAGGCCCGATCACTAGAGTTTGTAATTCTATTGTGACCCCACCTACATACTACACATCTCCTTTCTCACAGGGAGGTTCACGTACACAATGATTTCTTCTAGTAATTAAACCTTTAAACCACGAGGTTCGGCTCCATTAACGATGAATAGGTGTCTTGACTAGGGTACATACAGCGTAGATTCCTTCGCAGTTTCCTTCCTAGACTGTTACGAATTCCTGCATGTTTTGGGTACCACGAATTTCTTCAGTGCTTGATTCGCACAACAAAAGCCAACGCATTGGGCATTAATCACACCACTGAGACACAAACATTGGAATCAGGGGTTAAATTTGACACCCGTATGCACCTTTTTGACTTTTTTTAGCCGTCAAATACATGCTCTTTCAAAATCTACACGTTATTATTAACGTGCCTCCTCCAAGTCGCAGTATAAGTGCCCCATCGTTTCCACGCATTTTGTCAAGTTCAGTCTTTCGTCGCATTTGCTGCGGTCGTAACGTCACATTTTGTGCGATGGTGCCTTCGTGTGCCCATCGTGCGCGCCCGTCCGCCGCATTCCTCTAGGGCATTACATCCTCCTCCACCTGAAGTCGTTGTCGTCCTCGACGACATCCCAACTCTAGGCATCAATCCATGATGTCAACTCCCCTCACATATATGGCAAACACCCTGCAACATATGTAGGCCTCCATCTCCACCATGTCTCATCTAAGTGACCAACTGCCACCATGATAGTCCATACTAATGTATGTCATATATCAGATGTCCATGACCACCGGTCACCTGCCACAATCTCTTCATATTAAATTGAGAGTGTAAGTACTTACTATCAGCTTGCTTTTGTTGGATTGGATGCGCTGTATCATTCTATGCTTCCAAGAGTTATCTGAATTTATGCAATTATCAATGCAACGGGCCTAAGAGTACAAAGCCATATATATATATTTTCTGGCCAACATATCTAGATTTGAATATCATTAAGGCACACAATTAAAACAGGGAGCTCACCAATTCATTAATTTACACAACATTATCAACATAGGAAATTCAGCTTTGGTTTGGTAAGGAAATTAAGGAAATTCCAATATCTATGAGAATTATCATTGAGTTAACTTTTTTTTCCAATCCAATGATGACTTGACTTCGATTTCCTGCAAATTTTGTCCTAATTTTATCATAATCTCGATTCTCAAATGGTATGTGGGGGCAGTTGGAAATTGGAATATTATGTAGTGAATGCCCAATGCCCATCACAGTGCTCGAGCCTGGAGCTTTCTCATTTTCGTAGGGATACAACCTGTAAAGAAAAAAATGCCGAGTCACAAATCCACAACTACTCAAGATAAGCTCTTCTCTTGTACTTTCTTTTTGCTATTTTTTTAGTTATGCTATCTTATCGCAGTGCTTTATTTCAGTTTTAGCTATATTATTTTAAGTTTTGCATTATCCAATTAATATGATATAGCAGAAGGATGCAATTTTTTTTTCCACAAGTAAAGTTTCTTTGTATTCAAGTTCTTTATATACATAAATTCCATAAGTCAAGAAGATCAACTACAAATGCCAAACATGTTTTGAAAATAGAGTGACATGGACTTTTCAACCTTCTTTGTTTCTAATGTCAGCCAATCCACTCAATTATAAACACCGAACATTTCTGAACCGTTGAAACACGAAGTAGATTGTCATAATAAAACCAACATCCTAATTTTTCAAGTTGTAATACACCCCAACTGTAAGTCAAGATTTTGGTAGCTTTTGATGTTTGAGTCATACCCGATCCGCAAATTTAGATCAAGTTATCGATTGTTCATTTCATGCATGTGTATTTGACCTAGTTACACATGAAATACAGGGGCCGAAGATGTCACAAATAGGGCTTTTGTCTTCTAATTGACAAAATGGATGGTCGACTATCTCTGCGAGTGAAACACGACAATAAGAGAACATATATATATTATAGGTCATTTTTCTTTTGTGAAAAACCCTGATTATGTCTTAGCCTTCTTTCGACTCTTCAATTTTTTGTTTCATAGCCTCAATATGTTATTCCATACAAGCATCTTCTTCCGTACGGTCCCTAGTTGTGGCGATTTCAAGTTAGTCTTAGAATTTTTATAGTTCATTCATAGACAAATACTCCAAAACCTCTCTCGACATATATAGCCCCACATGCTCAATTTAATCTTTCACAACACAACCACCCATAAATGAATTAATTTGAGCCATTCATATGTTTCTCAATCCTCTTTATCTCTATCTTACATGCAGTCAAATGGATATCTATGGAATAGTCAAACATATAAACCTATGTAGATATTAGATATATATGGAATAGTCAAAGTTTATAGATGGAATTGGATTTTCCTCCGGACCCTGGAGTGGGTAAGATTTACAGCTAGTTACGATTACAATTTCCATGGCTGCTAGTGCCCAATTTCAATTTAAATGGAAAAAAATGAGATAATTATGGATCAACATGAATATTAAGATTTACATGGCTATGTTAACAAAGATCCCTCTTTCTACCACCTCAAGATTCTCATGACTCTAGGGATCATATATGAACCTTTCATTTTAAATAGTTAGTTATGATACTCGTTGCCAATCATAGACTTCCTCTATTTGAAGGAAGAGAACATTCCAATGATTGTCAATTCAATAATAAATGAATATCCATAAAAACACTTTCCCAGTCAAGGATGTTTCTACCTTTCGATCCTGCAAGTTACTATATATCGACAAAAAAGTTCTAACTAGAAAGAGAAAATTTACTATTGTGGATTAACGTTGGCCTATCCCAGGTTGTGGTTAACTCCTAACTTTGTATGTGAATGTTGTTCATGGTAGTTCATGCCTTTAATTCCCAAGCTTTCAAACTTCTCAACTAATTTTTAATTTTGTGAATCATAGTTAGCTAATGCACTATCTTTAAAGGGCAAGAGGTGGATTAATTTGATCAATTTTTTTTAAATAAGTCAATAGTTTAAAGTTACGAATATATTTAGTAAGATTGGAAGCTTTTCTATTTACCAACTAATCTAGATCCATCTTTAACTCTAGACTCAATTGATTGGTGAATATAATTTGAAAATATCATATAAAACTGGTAAAAATAAATATTAAATGGCGATGGGTAGTTTAAAAATAAAATAGTAAAAAAAAGATTCAGTGATGGCAGGGTGACCCGTCAAATTTAACCCCTGGTTCGAATCATAGTTAGCTAATGCACTATTACTCAAACACGAGTACCGATCTCCACTCGACCTCCATGTGTCTTCAACTTGATCTCATTGACCAATGATCCAGCAACGAACGCACAAATTTGACCAATCTTCACACCTGAGTTATGTTCGACCTTATGTGAATCACACTACCATAGAACCACATTGCATGCATTCTGTGATTTAGGTGATAGGCCCACCAGAGATGCTTTCTCTTACGATGACCCCCACAACCAATTTATCACCAATCTGATACCAAGTTACATCAACAGATCAGTATACTGTTGCAACCCTCACCCACGGATGTAGTAATCAATGATTCTACAATTTTTCTAGCAGTGAGAGATAACGTTGATCTTGGTCCAAGTTTGAAACACACTAATATCTTAGCCCCACGAACTTGGAAATAAAAATATATGCTCCAAGGAAAATAGCCCAGTGCACAGTAATATTGGCCCCAAATAAATTTGATCCCCACAATCTTTCCTAGGTAGAAAATCTAGCATGACCTTATGAAGCAATTAAGCAATTTAACCCACAAAATTAGCAAATATGTCAAGCATAAGTCCTTTTGTCCATTATTTTTCAACAAAGATTTTGTAGAACTATTAATGGTTAAGAAAAATTTCTCTAGAAAATAGAATTTGGCACGTTTAGAATAAACCCTCGATCTACTACAATAAACCCTTAGGCTAAGCGAAGACCAAGGCCTTGATACCCCTGCAATGTCCCAATTGGAGAAAATTTGGAACATGCACTTCACATAAAAAAAATCATGCATTTCACAGAATCATGTAAAAATAAGCAAATAAAGCATTGGAGTCTCATAATACAATGAACAGGACTCTCAGCTTTATTTTATTAGAAGAACTGGGGTTTACATAAAACCACAACCATATAGTTGAGATCAATGGCGTTAGAGAGATCTAGAATAATGTCGAAATCATCCTCTAAAACAAACTGAAAAAACCAAAACAATGCAACATGTGAACCCTGAATGGATTCTCTAAGGGAAGAAAGGGGTGCTCACCCACTCTCACTGAATCACCAGAGGGTTTCTATCCTGGGGCTACTGCTTGAGTAGAGAACTGGGTTCTCAACCTTAGATATAAGAAACAATATCAAAACCAAGATGTTCCTCCAATGGTCTGCTCCTCCTCTTTTATAGATTTGATGGATTTGTCTAGAAACTTATATTTTATTATTATTTTAATCATGGAGCACTTTTCCCTTTTTTATTTCAATTGAAATGTTATTTTTAATGTGGGAAAATTGAAGATTGGCCATCATGACTCCCTATGTCACTGAAGCTCTCATCTAACCATCCCATCATGTAGATATTCTTGTTATGATTCCAACTAGCTATTACGCTAAGGTGCTTTTCCACATATTCCCCCCGGAATGCCACCTTAAGCATAATTAACTAAGTCGATGTCTATACTAAGAGTAATGCTTGGCAGTATTTTCTCATGTTATCAGAATTCCCAATAAGGTGGAGAAAGCTTGAAAATAGGAAAATGTCCAGAGAGAAGGAATAGTGGATAGTACCACAACTAATAGGGGCAACATTTGGGGGCATGTGCAATAGTGCTAACTCAATAAGTCTAGGAAGCAAAGTCTTGAGAAAGCATTTGGATAGTGTGGTCCCTTAGTTGATAGGATCTAGGAGACAAATGCTTTTCATGACACCAAAAATAGATGGGAAGTTTGCACCTACGGCCAGTGTGAAAGAGTGTATTGCAGTTGAGGTCCCACGAGATCGATACGGGGAACAAGAATTTTTCTAACACCATCTACTGATAAGAAAACAATGTTGTGAAGTAATTTTAGCTGTAAAGGAACGTGCGATAAATCATGATGCGACAAGTCCTTTGTATTGGCCTCTCGGGCATAAGATGCTAAAAATTAAGGGCATGTAAGCTTAGGATGGACAACAACATTATTGATTTAATGACTGAAATGAAATAATGGATCAGCCTTCAGATATGTGCTAGGGGTGCATTTGGTGGACCTCTCAACATATGAGAATTCTATAAGAGTAGAGGACATGAACAATAGATTTTAAAAGGTCTTGACCCAAAGGAGGTTTAATGTGGTTTTGTGAAAAGGGGTTAACATTGGGAGCATAACCAATATTGGTAAACCCATATCCGAGCACCAAAACTACAGTTTGAAATAAAATGCAGTAAAAATAAGCAAAAGAGTTTAACAAAGTGATGGGAATTATATTCGGTCATGAAATTAAAGGGTCTAACTATGTAGCTCAATAGGTGAGGATTGCATGATCATGGATTTAGCCTAATCATGACATGTAATGGATAATTTCCTATTCTGGAAGTAATAAGTGGCTACATGTTTGTTGTTGAGGAACTGTGAAGAACTTGTTGTGTCATACATAATTAACGTGGCATACCTCAATAAATATAGGTTGCAATGTATTTTAATTAAACAAAGTAAACCATATTGAACCCCATCCACAAAGACAAAGTGAGTAAATGCTACCAATACTTAGGTTGATTAATACAATTATCGCAAGCATCACGAGCCATACTGAAGTGCTCTTCTATAACTGTAATGATTGGTAATGGAGAGCATAGTTGCATCACGAGGTTGAGTAAATGAAGCCCATTATGTTTTTCACATTGAGTCTTCAATGATGAAATAGCAAGCCATGTTGGAGTATTCCTCAATTAGTGTAAAATGCAGAAGTCACTACATTGAACCATGTGTGATAGGTGAACAAAACAGTGGTGACCAGAGTGAGAGAGGTGTGGAATGTGGCAAAATGTGAGAGAGTTTGTTTGAGAGTGAGGTTGTAGAGTTAGGTTATGAGAGCCAGTGGAGAATATATGGCTAAGTTCTAGTAATATGTAAATTGTATGAGCTCGATAAGTGCATTTCTATAAGAGTGTTGAAGAAGATTGAGAGAAAAAAAGTTGCATGGGCTATGTAGAGGGATGGTTGCTGAGGAGAATAGGAATTCGTGATTTGATTCAAGCTATGCATCAAAATGAGTGTAGTAAGAACAAAAAACAACAACTTCCATATGGACAACAAGTTGGTGTTTGCATAATAGGAAGTTTCCTATGGTGGTTCCATCATAGTGAGTGCATGATATAGAACATGGAAATTAGTGCCTCGTGTAGTTAGATGCTTGCTTAAGAAGTTTGCTTCTTGTAAGCTATTTAGGTGTATGTAAAGAGAGATTTGGTGCTAGCAAAAATATCCAAGGGATTTTGTGCTTATGTGAATGGGTTTTGGCGAAATTTGATGTAATAAGAGTAGTGGCTTTTGATCTACATCATAAGACAACCAAGATTTTTTGGTTTTTCTCCTAGAAGGGTTTCCATGTTAAACTGTATAATATGTGTTGATTTAAATTGTTTCTTACATGACATGTTGTTGGTTGATTTTGTGGTTTTTCTCCTGGAAGGGTTTCCATGTTAAACTGTGATTTTATAATATGTGTTGATTTAAATTGTTTCTTACATGATATGTTGTTGGTTGTTTACCTAAATTGTTTCCAAGTAAAAGTAAAATGTGTTGATTTAAATTGTTTCTTACATGACATGTTGTTGGTTGTTTACCTAAATTGTTTCCAAGTAAAAGTAAAATTATATTTCACAGTAATTGGAAATTTAGTCTTAAGCTTGCCCCTCTAGTATTAATCTTGTTTCAAAAATCTCCATGGTTAAGAATCTTGTTACATGTTTTTTAATGTATATCTATTGACGCATATATTAATTCGCTTTTAAATTTATAATAATAATAATGGAGTAGTCTTTAAGTGCACCTTTTTGGAGATTTCAGCAATTTTTTTCACCAGAATCTTGAAAAAATATTTGATTTGTTGTTATATCTCGATTTTTGTGAATTCAATACCATCAAAAACCTTGGGGCACTTCTATTTTGAAGATTTCACCTGTGAAACTTGTGATTTCAATAAATCCCTAAAGATTTTAAACAAATTATGTGGGAAAATAAAATGGAAAATTTTCCAAAAAAGAGCACTTAAAGACTACTCCAATAATAATAAGTTAATGATTATACATGTTGATTGAGTAGGACCACAATCTACCCCAAATCAGGATAAAGTTATATTAAGTTTGACCAGGGAAATGAGTCATTGTGTTATGATCAACATTGTTGCTTTGTTGGTTCATTGTTTTAGTGGCTCATGGGTTTTGCATGTCTATTTCAGAATAGACTTTCACAACTTTAACTTTATTATCATTAAGTAGTAGGTTGAGAGTCTAAATTTAACCTCCATGGAATATGATAGAATATTGATAATAGTATTCAAAAGTCAAGGGTTAAAATTTATCTACAAGCTATTTATGCTCTTTTAATTAATTTATCTTAAATTATTTAAATGAAGAAATTGTTATATGAACACATGTCATATTGGGCATGTGATATTCATAAGTTTTGGTATTGGCCCATGGTATTGTAACAAAAACTATTTAGAAGTTAAGAATTTGCATGGCTACGAATGTGAGCTGTATGTATCACGAGACAGTTTTTTTTTTTTATGATTATCATGGATTCATGCCTACAAGACATTGTAAAAGAAAACACACATTGTAAAAAAAAAATGAGGTGAGTGGTCAAGGACCATACATCGCTTTTCCATTTTAATGTTTTGATATCAAAAGTATAAAATATTATTATTATTATCATATTATAATTTAGATTAACCTTGATTAGCTAAATGGTTCGTTGTGTTAAAGTCAACTTTGATGGTCTGTAGGTTCATTGGTTTAGTGGCTCATGGTTTTTTCGCTACTAATTGCTTGGAGAGGTGCTTTGTAGAACAATATCAAAGAGATGTTGTAATGTAATTTCATGTAAAGATTTTAACTCGCTCAAAATAAAATAAAAAATAAAAATAAAATATTATTATTGTTATTTTCTATAAATTACTACTAATAGTTTTTGAGCTCCAGGTTTATGAGAGCCTGTGGTAAATACGCATGGTATCTAGCTTTGTGAGAGCCCATGGTATTGACCCGTGGTATTCTTATCAATATTGACTATTTAAAGGGGTATTCTATCAACCTAAATTCATCTTTATTCAGGATCTACAACACACCAAGAGTTGATCTAGCTCACGGGTGTATAAAATATTATTATTATTATCATATTATAATTTAGATTAACCTTGATTAGGTAAATGGTTCGTTGTGTTCAAGTCAAAATTGATGGTTTGTGTGTTCATTGGTTTAGTGGCTCATGGTTTTTCTGCTACTAATTGCTTCAAGTGGTGCTTTCTAGAACAATATCGTAGAGTTGTTGTAATGTAATGTCATGTCAAGATTTTAACTCGCTGAAAATAAAATAAAAAATAAAAATAAATGATTGTTTTTGTTGTTTTCTATAAATTATTACTAATAGTTTTTGAGCTCCACGTTTATGAAAATTGGTGGTAAATACCCATGGTATCTAGCTTTATAAGAGCCCATGGTATTGACCCGTGGTATTTTTGTCAATACCAACTATTTAAAGGGGGATTCTATCAACCTAGATGCATCTTAACTTAGGATCTACAACACGCCAAGAGTCAATCCCGCTCACGGGTGTATAAAATATTATTATTATTATCATATTATAATTTAGATTAACCTAATGGTTCTTTGTGTTAAAGTCAACATTGATGGTTTTTACCTTCATTGGTTTAGTGGCTCATGGGTTTTCCGCTACTAATTTCTTGGAGAGGTGATTTTTAGAACAATATCATAGAGATGTTGTAATGTAATGTCATGTAAACATTTTAACTTGGTCAAAATAAAATCAAAAATAAAAATAAATTATTATTTTTGTTATTTTCTATAAATTATTACTAATAGTTTTTGAGCTCCCGGTGGTAAATACCCATGATCTCTAGCTTTATGAGAGCTCATGGTATTGCCCCGCGGTATTATTGTCAATCCCAAGTATTTAAAGGGGGATTCTATCAACCTAGATCCATCTTAACAACATGCCGAGAGTCGATCCAGCTCACGAGTGAGACTCTTGCAAATCTATTCAAACCACCTAAACTCTAGTGGAGTTGGTGATGGGACTTGTAACGCCTTGAGGCATTTGCGACGGGCGCCGGGCAAGACACCGTGCACGACGGGCGTGGGTGGACGATGGGCACGCGGGTGCACGGGCAGGCGAACGATGGGTGCGTGGTTCGGACGAGATGCGAGATTAACCAGAATAGCATTGCGACGAAAGGCGACATGCGAGCAAACGAACGACACACTTATGCGACTAAGTGTGGGAGATTTATATGGCGTTGGAGGGAGGCTTGCACAATGGCAAGGCCGATTTGTATCATTGGCGTTTGGGGCTTGCGTTATGGCGGATTTGGGGGTCGGCCAAGGGGCTGGCACCCACAACATAACCACCATGGATGCCTATATACATGTGAGCGTGGAGCTCTCCAAAACATCATCGAACAACTCACATTCTTCACAGAGGACAAGTAAAAGTGCGCACTTGAAGGGAGATGCGCACATCTCATGCGCACTTGCCTTGGTGACTTGTACGCTTGGGTTGAGACTTGGTGAAAGTCGAAGGTTGTGTAGAGGTGGTTCTGTGGTACGGTTTTAGTGCAGATTTGGCAGGGGATTTTAGGTGCCTCGTGTGAGCACCATTCTTTGTACAAGGGATGCATAAGGCTGTTGTAAGGCAAGATTGCCTATCTTTGTAAATTTGGCTAAGTGTTGGCTTGGAGTTTGCCAAGCACACTTGCGCATTGTATTATTGAAAACTGATATAATATACATTGTTGGGCAAATTGTTCGGGAGTTGCCCCTCCCCTTTATATCGTGCGATTGTTCTTCTTTTATAATTGTTGTGGATAATGATTAAGTATGGGCGATCATTGATATAAAGGTTTATTTCATATTATACTTGGTTGCGAAACACAAACTATGTACACGGTTGTGAATTAGGCGTAGTCCATGTGCACAAGTATTGTTAAAAAGAAAGTGTTCGGTGGTGCCGCACCTCGCCGGCACGGTTGAAAGACCACCGTAGGCTTGGGGGCGTGACAGTTGGTATCAGAGCTAGTGAAGCTCGTGACGAAGGCAGGTGTGGGTTGCACTTGGAAGAAGTGGCCGTGGTAACAGGTTCTTGCAGGGAAAGAGGTTGGTGAAACACTTCCTGATAAGTGTGACATCAAGGACTTGGGTTGCAGGTGAAGCCGGTGCATGGTCGAGGCTAGATTACAAAGAAGGAAGAGGCCATTGGCAATGGCTGAATCTCATGTTGGGTCTAGTCGTGATCCCATGGACACTACCCTTGGGTTAATGCAGAAAGTAGTGGAATGGTTGGAGTACTTAGAGGACAACTTTGGAACAAAGATTGACCTTGTTTTGGAAGAGAAAAAGGCATTCTTGAAGGTTAAAGATGAACTCGATGAAATCCGAACTCAACATGAGTACACTGATTTGATGTGTACACAACTTGAAATAAGGGTCAAAGAGGTTGAAGAAGCAAGGGACCAGGGTCTTGCAGAGATCGTGGACTTGAAAAAATATCTTGAAGAAGCCAAGGATGAGATAGATGTGTTGAAGAAGGTCGTGAGGCATGGCTCAGGTGGAGGAGTGCTTCATGTGAAAGTCAAGGAACCGTATTCATTCGATGGTACAAGGAGTGCAAAAACTCTTGGCAACTTCTTGTGGGACATGGAGCAATACTTGGAAAGGTTGGGTCTATCCGATGATGAGACTAAGGTCAAGGTTGCTGCTCAATTCCTCACAAAAGATGCTAAGATGTGGTGGAGAAGGAGGATGGACCAGATTGCCAATGGCAGTGCTAGTGACATCACTTCTTGGGATGAGATGAAAGGATCTTTGCAAGCCCATTTTAGTCCTCAGGATGAAACATGGGAAGCAAGGATGAAAATAAAATTCATAAAGCAGACAGGGAACCTACGAACATACCAGCGGGAGTTTGCAAGTGCTGTCCTTAAACTTCCTAACATGGCTGAGAGAGACAAGGTTTTCAATTTTATTGTTGGGTTGAAGCCTTGGGCACGCAATGAAGTGAAGAGACAAAGGATCAGGACACTTGAAGAAGCCTTTGCTGCAGTTCACAGGTTGGTGGAGCATTATGATGAGAGTTCTGATGATAGGAAGAAGAAGTCTAACAAACCGAAAGATAAGAAGAAAGAGGAAGCTTTGAAATCAGATGATAGTTCGAAGGCAAAGAAAGTCTTGAAGTGTTGGATTTGTGCTGGTCCACACACGGTGAAGAATTGTCCCTCTAAACCAAAGGTGGCTGCTATAGCACAATCTAATGCGAAAGATGAAGGTGCTTTTGTGGGGATGATGTAGATACTTGGTGCTGCTGCTGCTACAGAGGTGACCTCTCGGAAGGATCCCGAGAGGAACAAGTTGGAGTATGTCCGAATGAAAGTTTGAGATGCTGATATACTCACTATGGTACATAGTGGGGCCTCTCATAACTTCATGGGTGAGGACACTGCGAGGAAGATTGGGCTGAAATATGTTCCTATCAAGGCACATATGAAGACAGTGAACTCTCCTCCAGATGAAGTTCTTGGTGTGGCTGAATAGGTGGACACTACACTTGGTGAATGGACCGGGAAGGTGGACTTCACTATAGTGAGGATTGATGACTATGAGGCTATGCTAGGGATGGAGTTTATGAAGCAATATGATGCCATGATTGTTCCACATTTGAAGAAGCTGTACATTTATGATGGAAGGGAAGATGTACCCATTGGTGTGCCTACCTTTGGTGTGACTAGACCTGATTGTAAATTGGCAGTGATGCAGATGGGGGATGAGAAGAAATTGGATGACATGAGTAAGCGTTTGTCCAAGGCAGAGACAAAGCTTACCGAACAATCCTTGGTCATCAAATCACTTTCAGATAGTATCTTGGACTTGACAAGAAGGCTAGAGGTGATTGAGGATAAGGATGATGATGAGGTATATGTGAGGACGGATGTTCGAGAGGAGGACCGGGTCACTTATCTACAAAGGATGGAGGTTGAGGATCCTGATAGGTGGATCGAATTGATTAGTGAGGGTAAGCCTTCAGGCTCTCACCCCTCTACATCTTCTTAGATGGACAAGAAGATGGGGCTCATTGTTAGCTGCTCATGACAGTGAGTCCCTTAAGCAGTTGAGCAGGTATGATGGTGCAGGGATGGCTTGGCATCAAGCATCATGACATGTTGCAGTTGGGATGGAGATTACTTCATGGACCTGAGCATGGACTATTCTTGATGAGTTCAGGATGTGGCAGATGTTTTGAGGAACAAATGATGATGACATGAGGATGTTCACTCTCATGATTTGGGCGTGAAGATTGGATTAGCTACCCAACTAGTTCAGACATGGGGAGCATGCAGTGATCAGAGGTATGTTGGCATTTTGTTGGAGTATCATGACAGCTGGACACATAGAACACACGATGGAGAGAGTTGTTCTCTTGAAGCACTTGACTTGATGGAGAGAGATGTTCTCTTGAGACACTTGACACTTGATGGAGAGGTGTTCTCTTAGAGCACTTGGCAGACTGATGAGATGTTGGCACATGGTTGTGGTGTGTTAACACTTGTTGACATATCATGGGCAGTTTTGCACATGATGGAGTTGGTGACATGATGGAGTTGACACATTGTTGCAGTGGACATGTAGCTTGATGTGGGAGGGATCAGTTTTCCATGGTGGAGAGCAGCATGGAGAGATTGTGGCAGGTGGTCGATGATCATGGACATCTATGACATACTTTGGTATGGACTATCTTGGTGACAGTTGGTCACTTAGATGAGACATGGTGGAGATGAGTCCTACATATGTTACAGGGATGTTTGCCATATGTGGAGGAGTTGACATCATGGATTGATGCTTGGGGATGTTGTTGAGGACGACAACGACTTAAGGTGGAGGAGGATGTAACGCCTTGAGGCATTCGCGACAGGCGCGCGGGCGCATGATGTGCGCGCGGTGCGGACGGGATGCAACATTAACCAGAACAGCAATGCGACGAAAGGCGACATGCGAGCAAACGAACGACACACTTATGCGACTAAGTGTGGGAGATTTATATGGCGTTGGAGGGAGGCTTGCACGATGGCAAGGCCGACTTGTATAATTGGCGTTTGGGGCTTGCGTTATGGCGGATTTGGGGGTCAGCCAAAGGGCTGCCACCCACAACATAACCACCATGGATGCCTATATACATGTGAGCGTGGAGCTCTCCAAAACATCATCGAACAACTCGCATTCTTCGCAGAGGACAAGTAAAAGTGCGCACTTTAAAGGAGATGCGCACATCTCATGCGCACTTGCCTTGGTGACTTGCACGCTTGGATTGAGACTTGGTGAAAGTCGAAGGTTGTGCAGAGGTGGTTCTGTGGTACGGTTTTAGTGCAGATTTGGCAGGGGATTTTAAGTGGCTCGTGTGAGCACCATTCTTTGTACAAGGGATGCATAAAGTTGTTGTAAGGCAAGATTGCCTATCTTTGTAAATTTGGCTAAGTGTTGGCTTGGAGTTTGCCAAGCACACTTGCACATTGTATTATTGAAAACTGATATAATATACATTGTTGGGCAGACTGTTCGGGGAGTTGCCCCTCCCCTTTATATCGTGCGATTGTTGTTCTTTTATAATTGTTGTGGATAATGATTAAGTATGGGTGATCATTGATACAAAGGTTTATTGCATATTATACTTGGTTGCAAAACACAAACTAAGTACACGGTTGTGAATTAGGCGTAGTCCATGTGCAAAAGTATTGTTAAAAAGAAAGTGTTCAGTGGTGCCGCACCTCGCCGGCACGGTTGAAAGACCACCGTAGGCTTGGGGGCATGACAGGACTGGTTTCATATTGCTTGTATCTTCCTACATTTCCAGAATGTGAACAACGCCCGCAAAAATTTGAACAAAAGTAAAAATCTTACTCTATGAATGACGCCTCCAAAAATTTAAACAAAAATAAAACTCTTACTAAACACTAAGTAAATACAAAAATATTAATATATCTACTCATTAGTTTTTCTAATTTTACTGATTTTACAAATAATTTTTTTCAAAACAATAAGATCTTATAACGGTTTACGTAACACACTCGCATGAGAGATCGCAGCTTTTGTTTGAACCACATAGATTTTCTTATTAATCCTGCAAAGTGTTTCTAAAATGTGCTCAACATATGATATGTTCACGATTTTTTTTAAAAGAACTGGTATTGCATTCGTTGTTAAAGAGCATGCTCGCCTGTGCAACCTTTCCTCTTCTCTGCGAATCTCAGTTTGTCTTAATGGTCTGAGGTTGTGGGCCACTGCACCAGATAGTACTAAAGATCTGAGGGGGTGACCCACTGCACCAGATAGTATTAAAGCGAGCCGTATGATGGTCGTGAGGTTATTTAATTATGCTAATAAGTAATTTACATTGATCGGATATAATAAATTTTAATTAACATTTTATGGTTTAGTTCAAATTTTCTGATTAAAAAATATAATAATTATATGTTTATATCCATTAAAGTGTTATACATTTTCAAGTTTTTTCAAGATAACAGAGTTGTCATAACACCCTTATTATGTTATAATATATATATGTAGAGAAAGGGTGATTTCAATAAATTCTTATAAAATTTTTGAGAAATTAAACCAGAAAAACCGTAAATTATTATATTTTCCTTTCTAGAAACCTTGATCAATTTGAATTCGTTGAGCGTAATGCTATTTGAAAAAATAATCACAACAAATAGAGCTCCCTCTAAACATATTCGTTTATCTATCTCTACTAATTCAAGACTAGCGATTGGAAACGTTAAAGATGGCTAGCAAGTGAAAACATTAAAGATGGCGGGATGGTTTTTTTTTCAGAACCCTCTTGCATTAAAAATATTAATGATGCTGAAAGAAAGAGATGTATAATATATATATGTAAAAGTGTAGTGATTTCAATAAATTCTTATTAAATTTTAGAGAAATTAAATCAGAAAAACTGTAAATTATTGTATTTTCCTTTCTTAAACCTTATCAATTTGAATTCGTTGAGCGTAATGCTATTTGAAAAAATAATCACAACAAATGGAGCTCCCTCTAAACATATTCGTTTATCTATCTCTACTAATTCAAGACTAGCTAGTGGAAACATTAAAGATGGCTAGCGAGTGAAAACATTAAAGATGGCGCGATGGTTTTTTTTCAGGCCCCTCTTGCATTAAAAATATTAATGATGCTGAAAGGAAGAGGAGTTATTCTCTTACTAAAACCATCCGTCCAAGCTGGTGTAAACGCTCCTGATTAGGAAGCCTCCACAACAGGTTGAAGAGAGGAACAAGAATCCATTTTTCCTTGGGAAATACAGGCCTAAGATCAATGTGAAGCACCACCTTTATCTCAACGTTCGTAGAGAGAGGCAGAGAGAGTGCCTGAGTACCACCTTGAATACAAGGATAACTCAATCAAATTACTTCCAAGTTCCATTTCGAGTCCTGCAATTGATGGGTAAATATCTCGAAATCTTATTCCATTCACTTTCAGGTGATTTGTGAACGTATTCAGTGTTTTAAGGTTCGGCCAATTCATTGTCCATCCCTCATCACAACTATTTAGACATAAATACGTAACATTGTGAGCTGAGATGATATGCCTTTGTAGGGCATAACAAAGCTCTACGTTGAACTTCTGCAGAAGAGGACAAAGTAAAAGAAGGTGAGCACTCATTTGTCATTTTGATATAGTAAAACTTGCACTTAGTGAGAAGGTTGAATCGAAGGAAATCAGACGGAAAATTGGCGAGGATATAATTGTACACCTGATTTTCCAAGTGATTTCGTTGGATTCAACCTTCTCACTGAATGCAACCTTGTTGACAGCGTAATGACAATTGAATTTTTAGCGCGCGTTCTTTCAATTTTCCCTCTTCTTCAGATGTACTTAATGGATTTCGCTGGCCTGCAGAGGCCTGTGATCTCAGTTCTCAATGTTACAGATTTAAATTTACATGGTTGTCTTAAAGAGAAAGGGATAGACAATGAATTGCGTTAACCTTAAAACCCAGAATACTTTAACAAAAAAACTCGAAAGTGAATATAATGGAATTTGGATAGCTTCCCCTATCATTTTCAAAACTCAAAATCATTGGAATCGAGGTGGTCTTCACACTCTCTCTTTGAGAACAGACTTCTCGAATTAGTGGCAACGTTGACATGACTGAAAGTGGTCGCCATCAATCTTGGAAAAATGAATTGTTGTCACTGTCAACCTGCTCTTCAGGCTTTTTAATCTGGAGTGTTTCCACCTGCTCGAATGACTGGTTTTAGTATGAGAGTACATCATTATTACTTGACTGTTTATACGGATGCTAACCAATATGGTAATGTTGTCATTATATATTTTGGTTCGCATATTACTAAATATTGTCTTGATAGTCAGAAACACAATCTGAGCGCCTTAGTTAATCGATGCAAATTCTACAATGTAAGTTATAACTAGAGTAGTTTGTAAGTTTTATCTACGAAAATCAGTTTAGAACCATGTAATTTTGGAATGTAAATTCTACAAAGTAAGTTACAAATAACTAGAGTAGTTTGTCATTTTTATTTACAAAGATCAGTTTCGAACCATCTAATTTTGGATTTATCTTGGCTTGACTGCTTGAGGCGTAACTCTTTTTAGGAATGTATAATTTGATAAAAGATTTGCGCTTAGGATTTGATATATTTACTTACATTATAGATGTTTAGGTACATGCATCTTTTTAATATGATGTTCAAACCACATTTTCCTAATCTGTCCAAATTATAATTCAGACTCAAAATTGTCTAATCAAGAACTTTATCCCTGGTTATCATTGAAACGCTCTTAGAAACATAAATTGTACTTTTTTTTTTAAAGAAACTTGACATTTCTTATATATCGAAAAGATAAATAAGAGCCAAAAAGTAACAAATAAACTTTGCAAACCATTAAGAAATGGATTAGGTATTTTGAAAACCGATGCATGTAATATATCAATAATACCAGAATCTGTACTTAGCAAATATTGAAATATATATATATAATTTTTTACTCACTAGATTTTATTAGATATACATAACTTTGACATCAATAGTGTGAATAGAAGGATTAGATGCAAAGTATTGAAAAGCCCACAATTATTGTAAGAAATATAGAGTCTTCCTTATTCATGACCATGGTCATTTTTGAAAATTTTCATGAATTGGAGGAACAAGAAAGGAACAAAGAAACATATAAAACAATAAAAAGGGCATATGAATCAAATAAATACTAGATTAAAGAAACAAAATATAAGGATATTGTTCCACATAAAGTGAAACAAAATGGAACTATAGATTCTTTATGTAATGTATATTTTAGGTTTTTAAGTTTGTCACATATATTTATGAATGAAGATAGGTGAGTTTCCTTTTAAGAAATATTTTTCTCTATGACAAAGACAATTTACACATGACATGAACACATATATTTATGAATGAAGATAGGTGACTTTCCTTATAAGAAAGATGTTTCTTTATGACAAAAATAATTTTGGCATTTTGTTGAGTAACACACACTTAAGAAGGAGAATTTAGGGAACTATTAAAGGTAAGTAAGAGAAAGGATCTAATTCCAATCAAGGTAATGGTTGAAATCTAATTGACACATAGAGAAGTAAACGATATTTAATTTCAATATGCTATATTTTGGTTTAAATTGAAAATAGTTCATATAATTTTCATATCAAACCTTTGATGGTCTACAAGAGGAAGACAATTCTCTTGAAATCAAATATTATGTATTTATTTATTAAAAAATAAGAAAAGCCTCAATGCCATAGGTTAAAATAGGTACATTTATCCTCTTAATCATTCAAAATATGTTTTGAGTTGTTGTAACAAAGAGAGTGTATCTAAATTAAATTATTTGAAAGTTTCTTTGACCATAGTTTATAATTCTACCTTCATTTCCTCTAGCTTGTAGGCTTGATTATGCATTTTAACAAAAAAATTTGATTCTTAGAATATTCAAGGCCACCATTGATGGTCATTCTAAATGTTTTGGATATTTTTTTTGACAACCTCTATATAGGCATGTAAATAGTTTAAAAAGATGCATTTTGTTAAATTGATTCGAAAGGTGTGAGTCCTTTTGTAATGCATAGGGTAGTATTTTAAGTACTTTGTGAGGTTGTTGTATGACCAATAACTCAAAGAAATGTAGAGATTCATAAAAAAGAGATTATGAGAGGAAAAGTAATAGTGAAGGCTTGTAAAATCTTAATAGTGATTATTACATGGAAATGCGGTCTTACCACCTTCAAGTGAGAATTTATACACTATGAATTAGAAATATAAATAAAAATAAACAACAAAATACACTATAATGTTACCTAGAAATTAAAATCCAAACATTCAAATTGAAAGCGAGTGACAGTGATAAGTCTTCTAAGAATTAAAAAATTGTGTTAAAATTCATAATTCCAACCAACCGATCTGAAGATAATCCTAGAAATGCAATGAGTATGGTGCACTGTGCAACCTTTGCTCCTCTCACATAATCTTTGTTTGTCTAATTTTTTGCACTTGGGTGGATTGTGCTTAAATAACAACACTATTAACTATCCTAGAAATACAATGAGTATGGTGCACTGTGCAACCTTTGCTCCTCTCACATAATCTTTGTTTGTCTTAATTTTTTGCACTTGGGTGGATTGTGCTTAAATAACAACACTATTAACTATCAAGCAATTGTGTATGGCCGTATTATGGCTGTGGACTTATCCATTTATCTCTGTATGAAATTTAGATTAGGATAGATGTATTTAAATTTTAAATTGAAAAAATAAAATTTTAATTTTAATTAACATTTTATTCTATTTGAATTGAATTTTTATTTATTAATTTTTGGAGAATTTGAATTAAAAATCTATTATAAAATGATTGTATTAATAGAATATTATTCTACTAATCCAAAAGGTATAACAAGATTATAATAAATTGATATTTAAATTAATTTGATTATTTATTATATACTTTTGAAAACAAATTTAACCATAACTAATTTTTCACATTTTTACATGACCTCTTAATTCCGAGAGGATTTAAGACTACCACCTATGCTCAATCTCAATGTTGGGTTATCTAATTTGGTAAATCTTATAAGGACCGCTGTACACAATAAATTAGAACCCAATCATTAAATATCGGATATATCCAACTTACATATTGATAAAATATGTTGATGTTGAGTACCAAATGTTTTGTGGGTATTCCAGCTGAGAGTTGTTCAAAACAAGTGTCGTTATCCAATATAACATACTTCTTATTACGTCTATTTTCCACGATAACATAGTGTGTATCAAAGTAATTGAACATGAACACCCAAAACAACACATCAAGGAGGTGACCAAGAAAAGAGAAACATATTTAGGTTTTCTGTCTTCCCAAACTGAAGAAGACACTAATTCTCCAAAGAGACATACACATGGAGTCTTAAATCCAGTTGCCAGAGGCTCCTTAAACAATTTGTGTGGCGGCCCACATTTGTTTTAATCGATTTCCTATGGTTCCTAATTAAAAAAATACAACTAGGTTTTGCTTTGATGGTCGGAGTGGAGCAAAACCATCTAGTTAACTAATCTGAGAGCTTTTACAAATATGTTAACATCAGGATCTTCTTGGCATATTGAAAACCATCATTATTACAACAAGGACACTTAAGACAATTTTTTAAGACAAAAGAAATCTTTTCTCTAAAAAATCACTTTTATTTTAGTTATTTTACATTAAAATTTAATATCAATTGCATTGTTTTAAATATAAACTTTAAGACAAAATCAGTTTGAGAGAAAAATATTTTAAGACAAAACTTTATATTTAAGACAAAAATAGATTAAGACAAAAATATTTTAAGACAAAAGGAAAAAATTATTTTAAGACAAAACTTTATATTTAAGACTAAAATAATTTAAGACGAAAACATTTTGAGACAAAACTTTATACTTGAGACAAAAGTAGTTTGTGAAGAACATTTAAATACAAAATTGTTTTATGACAAAAACAATTCAAGGCAAAATTGTTTTAGGACAAAACAATTTAAGACAATTATTTTAAGACAAAAAGACAAAACTTTATATTTAAGACAATGACCACTTTAGATGAAACCTATTTAATACCGTTAACAATTAAGACACAAACATATCAATTTAAGACAGTATTATCTAACAACTACAAAATTGGCTCTTATAGTGCACCCTAAGTTCTCCAGGTTGCAGGCAACTACTATCTTGCGCCTATACTGACGTTTTATTATACTTACCATTCATGTTACATTATATAAAGACACCGGTTTGTTGGGATCTTTGTTTTGTGGGGGTAGCGGACTAAGAAGAACGCGACAAATTTTACTGACAAAATTTCTCAGACATCAATTCCTCTTTTGTCCTTTTCATATCTTCTAATACGATTAGAGACAACTTGTCTATCATTGCATTCGACATTGCTACATGGAGGGGAGTATTAAGGCAACTTTTTAAGAGAAGAAATATTTTGTCTTCAAATTTTCAATATGAGGCGCTGTTAAAAAAGGTAAAGGTAAACTATTAGAGGTCTGTCTACTAGCATTCACAAAGCAGTTGGTTTACCATGGTTGTGAAGTGATATTCAACAAAAGAAAAGTTTTCACGAGACACATAGCCATGGGACAGGTGAAGCAGATCGGGGTTTCTGTGAAGAACTTATATAAGCTAGATGTGGAAGACTATGCTTCATTAAGCACTAAGGTGGAGAAAGTGCGGGTTGCGATGTTGATGAACTTTTGCACAAAATATTTGATCATTTGCATCATGGTACGTCGAATATTATACGACAAATAACCACTGGCCTTCGTAAAGGAGCACTTAAGTAGTAGGATGTATGCAAATGATGTACATTCCAGAGATTCTTAAGCATGCCCAGACACAACACTGCAACCCTCTTAAAAAGGTCGACATGTTGCAGCATCGAATTCATCTAGATGGTTTTTTCTCATTCCCACACATTAATAGCCCCGTCGGCTGATCCTGAGTAGAGAATCTCTCCCTCTGTGCACGTTCACTGCACGTCTACTGCAGCAGATTGTTGGATGCTAAGAGTTTGTGTGAGAACATGCTTTGCATTTCCTACAATCAGAGCCCATACTTTGACACTTTTACTATGCTGTCAACCGAACCGGTAAAGAGAAATCCATGGGCAACAATGGCTACGGAATTGACGACATCATCGTGAGCTGTGGGGTTTTGGCTCAAGAACCTGAATGAAACACACTTTGTTCCTTGTTATAAGTGAGCAAGAAAAAGGCATTACTGTGCCTAATCCAAAGAGAACGGGGATGAGTCTGAACCTGTACATAGTTTTTGGGATTCAACTTTAATAGTAGGAAGTGTGCATACCCACCTCCAAGCGCCAGAAAATTTTCAAGGGCAGTATCATATGTAGATTTTCTGATCGTGTCGGGCGCTGAAAACGTAGTCTCATCTTTCAATCACCAGAACCTTGACGGATCCATTCCCATGGTATTTTGATTCTCTGTGCAGTTGTACATCATCCCTTTCTCTACACCTTGTATAACAAAGGTCACTGCGTGTAAAATTACCCATTCCCACAGTCTTTTGCTTCTCTGTGTGGTCAGACATGAGCCCTTGTTCCCTCTCACTGCCTGCAAAACTACCCCTTTCTAGTTCAGTTATTAGCAATGATGGATCGTCGGTGCCTGGAAAACTACTTTAACTACCTTGACCGCAACATTCTCCACCCAACACCTGATCCAACGCCTTAAAATGTTCTAATCATCTAACATACAACACCAATGGCCCACCAATATACAAAGTGTCATGGAAGGGGATTTCTTCTCATAACAACGATTATGATTTTATGCTTATTATTATATAATTTTTTTTTTTAATATATAGGGGATATGGGGATAAACCACCTTGATTTTTCCATTATTTTATTTTTTTCTGGCCAATTTCCAAGACGTAATAATCTCTACTTCTTTTACTACATGCCCACAGTCATGTAGTGTGAAAGCATCACATTGTAATGGGAAGGCTAGCCAAATGGCTTTCTTTTGTTCCCTCTGGCCTTTGGTTAAACCACCCTCCCCTACTATCTCATAAGTTATCTCTCTAACCAATAGCTTATCTTGAACATAATATGGGAGGACATGTGGAGCACTAATGCTCCCAAAAACTCTGATGTAAGTGAATGTTTCTTCACCGAACCATCTTGCAACTAGAAAGATGTCTATCTTGGCTTCTTCAGAAAGCTTGGATGTAATTCTATCAAAAATGGTTTTATGAATAAGCAACATAATACCCTGGCAGATTTTGTAAAAATGCGGATGGTGTTGGGATTCCCACAAGATTTTATGGTATACATGGATGGTGAGAGGGTTCTATATAGTCCACTTCCAACCCATGTTTGTAAATGGAGAACAAAATTAAATGGAATCCATTGTATAAGTGCTCATATAAAAAGGAGGAAAAATTCTTGAGGAAACACTCCTCTTTTTCCTAGATTTTGTAATAGTCATAACTAAATTGTCTAATAAAATATGACTCCAATTCATAATTGTTGTGTTAACCGTTGGATCAACTAATGGAATCCACTCTATAGAAATTTTGGTGCTATCAACATTACCAAAATAATCTACACATCATTGCAACTGGAAAATTATGTGGGGTAGAGAGGGATGCAATCAGGTAGATACCAAACTTTTCCCATTTAAATTTTCCTCTCCCCAACCTTTGTGTCTGTGTAACGTCCAATGGGTCCTCTTTCTTTTTGGCGAAATGATCAAGGAAATCTTTGTCATAGAGCTTTTGAGGCTCTGGTAACTGATACATCTGGTGCATATTGTCTAGTGTGAAAGACACCATGACCTCATGTCTTGCATTTCTAAAAGTTATGTCTGAGATATTTACATTATCAACCACCCATTTTACCATATCTATGTATGATAATTTCTTAGGTCTTGTAGGTATTCTATGTAAAAATGAACATGCTGCCTAAAAGTAAGAAGCATCAGATGGTACTTCGACATCTATTTTTGCCTTTATTTCCAGTGGCATGGGTTTCTCTTCTTCTAGTAGATTATACATAGCTTCCCATGATGTGGTTCCTCCATCTTTGTTGTAGGTGGTATTGAAGAAGGGTGGCATCATGTCTGATTTCTCAGACGTAGTAGCTTTTCCCTTATTCACCATCTTTCCGATCATTGTTTCCTTCGAAGGTCCCCTCAAATTAAGCAATGGATATTATCGAATAAACATAGAACGAAAATGACAAAGAAAATGAAATGATTCAATTAATTCCTAAAGGTGACAAGGAAGAAGCTTTTAATAAAAAATGTAGATGAAAGTTATCAAATCATGTCAAGCTGTTTTAAACATAAATGCCATTAAAACTTATTAAATACGCACTAAGATCTTTTATTATGGCCTTTCTTATTCATTTAAGTCATCGCATCGCAAACATATAAGGAAAAACTTTAAGTTGATGAGTTTAAAGTGCGAAATGCCAATTATGTGATTGCGATAAAGATTCTCGCAATATCGCATTTTGCATTATGCATTATTTTGAAGTTGTTTATAATTTTGTGAGATGCGATGTGAGTGACGTACCTTTTATAGTTCAAAGCACATTTTGCTTGAATGAATACTTACTGCATAAAGTGAACTTTTACTATGCGCTGGAATTAACCAAGGTTATAAAAAGTATCACATACTTCCATCAGGTTCAGGTCATATTGCATTTCACAAACTTTATTAGTTCACGAGATTGGCCTTTGTGTAAGCGCCACGATGCGATGAGTGTTCAGCTTGTTATGTCGCAATATCAATATTCACATATTCCAAAGCTTTCTTTGTTTATGCTTTTTGTGAATGGCGATATACGATTACGATAGGTACTTTATTTTGTAAGAAATTCTCTAAGCCTTAGTTTCAAAAAGTTTAATGATACCATAAGTTTATTACTGTGATTCCTTCTTATTCCAATTCACAAATCTTGGTTTGTTAATTAACCTTTGAAACTCATAAGCCGACGATATGCAATAAAGATATAATAGATAGTCATAAAGAGATTTGGCTTGATACCTTATATTATTTTATTTCTAACAATTCAAAAAGGAAGCATCTAAGTGCTAAGTTTTTCAGAGGATTTTTTATAAAGGGTCCCCATTTATCAATAATATATTAAATATTATATCAATAAATGAGGGGGTTGTTGAACAGTACAACAGGGCCCCAATGACACCCTTATCCATTTGGGATGGTGACTTCAATTGGTTGTAGTCTTGGTTGTCTCAACGTAAAATTTACCTCAAACTAAATGCCTAATCTAATCTAACCTAAAAGCATGAATGTATTCTAATTTTTACCTACTGATGTATGATATTGATTAATGGTATTAACAAGAAAAAGATAGACTTGGCCTACCTGTAACAACTTGAATAAGTAAGTCTACTAAATGGGTCAAAATAAGAGCTAGACTGGGCTACCTGATTCTTTTTCCTATGTGAGGAGACATTTAATCAAAATAAATGAAATCTAATTCTAAATGTAGTGCTACTTGCTAAATAGAAAATAAACAAAGCTACTATAACTCGTCACATAGGAAATAGTTCCTAAATACCAAGAATGGGAATTTAAATAATGTGAATTTAACGTGGAATTTATGGTAGGAAATTGTTCCTAAATACCGAGAATGGGAATTTAAATAATGTGAATTTAACGTGGAATTTACGGTAAAGATCGAGAAGAAAAAGTACTTCTAAAAGCTAATATTATTAATGTTGTGTATGTTTTGTTATGAGACTAAAATAATAAAGGAATATCCACTAAAACATGGAAGTAATTCTCATACTTTTAATGATTATTAAATCAATTTATGATGACAAATTTCTAAGTGATTAGCTAATAAAAACATCATTTAAATGCATAAAAAAATTCTGAGACAAATGTCAATTTATGATGACAAATTTCTAAGTGATTAGCTAATAAAAAAATCATTTAAATGCATAAAAAAATTCTGAGACAAATGACCGATCTATAAAATTGCAAGACCATTTAGTTGATCATTTAATTACAAGACCAAGTAGTTGATCATTTAAACAGAGAACTACATACACAACAGTAATTCCACAATATGTAATCACCAACATAAAACTACCATAAACGAAAGAATATAATTACATTCAAACAAATAATAGTGTTTGAATTGAAATATTATTATGAGCCTTTGAATATCATGATCTTCATTTCACATTTAAATAGAATTCTTTGACATTCCTCACAAAATATCAAGATCTGTCTATAGATAATGAAACCTCAATAGTGAAATTTTCCCCAAAAAAAAATACCCAAAACTCATATTTGAGTATTAATTCAAATTCTATTGAAAAATCACCTAGTATAAAATAGTGAAAAGAGTAATTTCTTTGGTAGAAATTGGAACCAAACAGAACCCCTAGCTCATTCTCATGGATCATATTATAATAATAAAATGAAAATCTAAAAAAGTAGAGTTGTTGTAAAATTGTTGAATGAGGATTTTTGAGACAAAATTTGAGAACTGGAAAATCCCATTTTCCTTTGTTTCTCCAATTTCATAGATCTATTATTCCTAATTTTGATTTCTTCCGACAAACTCTATAAACAGATTAACCAAAACATGATTCAAAGCATATCAAAATTGCAAAACAAAACCGAAAATCTAAAACTACAAAAAAAACAATCTAATTAAAATCCAATCCAATTAATTATTTAAAATAAAATATATGCTTTCAATGGTTTCCTAAGATGGTATTCCTATCAAGAGGTTGATATGGAAATGAATTCATAATAGATAAAACTCCTCCAAATCCAATTTTCAAAAACAACTCTCCCAAAGTCATTCCCATTAGAAATACTTTTCAAATGAGCCCTATTGGGCCTAATTTTGTGCCATAAATCACAAGATATAATCTCAAACTGATTGAACACTAGATGAATATTGTTTTGGGAGAGTTAGTTATATATATATATATATATATATCGACAAACGTGAAAGTTAATGAGACCACAAGGGCTACCTGCAATCACTAACCTCAATGTTTTAATGCAGCAACAAATTCGATAAAAAATGATAATGTTATCCATAATGAAATAAGGAAGACATTTAGAGTATGAAGCATGAAGTACATACATTTGATAGCGCCATTTGTTTTGCAAAGTTTTTCAAATTCTGGCATTTAGAGCACTCCATTATGTTATTTAGTTTAGTACCAGCGTTTTCACTTTGAAGGTGGATTTGGATTCGGATTTGGATTTGGATTTCTGACTCCAGTGTCTCACAAATATTTACAATTTCAGCAACTTTGGGGTTAGCCTCCATATTCTCTGTGAA
>APFE030435320.1:135792-152390 GCA_000404065.3 Pinus taeda | reverse complement strand
AAAGCAAACACTGTTATGAAAAAACCTTTTGAGCATAATAAAACCTTGCAATTGTTGGTCCAGTTAGAGTGGATCCAATGGTATAGATCTGCTGTCCGTGGCCACAACCCATTGAACCTGCAAATAATGCCATGCTCTGCAAACTGTTTGGTTTGCTCATCCAGTGTTGGATGCACTATTTCAATGGAGGGAGTCTCCTCAAGTTTGTCCACCAGAAAAGGTTTGGGGGCCTGAACTGGTGGGACTATCTTTTCCTGCCTCGGTGAATGGACAGCATCCTTGTATGAGAATGCCTTGGCTGAAGAAGACTGTCCTACCGCTCCCCCTCTCAATCGAAGGGAAAGGATAATGGAGGCATTTCTTTTAATGTTGTAGAAAGAAAGGGGATAGAGATCCTCTAGTTGTTTACCTTCGTGGAGAAGTCGTTGAGTTGCCGATGGAATTCCCAGCTTAAGTTCCAGCGCATGCGTGAGGTCCCTCACGAGATCCTGAGAGCCTACCCAATGTAGCAGAGTTTTGCCTGAGAGGAGCTTGATCTGGATCTGAAATGAGGCATTCCAGGACGTTTCATCTCGCTCAGGCATTTCGTCAAACAGTTCAGGTGCTACCTGGCTTTGGTCCTCCAATAGTCGCTTCTCTGAGTCATTGTACTGGTAACGAGCACCAGATACAGAGCGCTCCCTCCTGCGTCCATTCTCGTGGGGTGGAAGCGTCTACCTGGGCGCGGAAGAGCGACCTCTCCTCTGCACTATTTTCGTCTCGAAGGGGCTCTCGGTGGAGCTGCCTGTATGAAAACGGTTGACAGGGCGCCCTCGTCCCCTTCGGCCTTCCCCCGTGGTCACATGGGAACCGGTGTTCAGGCAGCGCTCCAGCTTCAACTCTCGGTTAGGGCTGGCATTGAGAGAGGTGGGGGGCTTTACCCTGTTGATGTTCTGGAGATCAATTTGGCGAAGCGCGGAGGTTGAAGTCTCTGGGTAAAAGTGGGGATAATGGCTTAAGCTCCTCGACCTCCGGTGACCGCCCACTGCTCTGGAAAAAGGAGCTGAGCTATTGCTATTGCTGCTTCTGTTATTCTCCTCGGAGCCGATTTGGGTTCGCTGTGTTCTTGATTTGAATGCCAAAGTCGCCATGACTGGAGTTCCCTCGCTCTCCGACCCCTCTTGGAAGGTGTTAAGGTTAAGAAAGAAGATAGTCATATTGTCTAATGTTATTTGAGTTGTTAAGCTTATAAAATTCTATGGCTTGTGCTTGAGGTGTTATTATTTTTTATTAAGGACTGGGAAAATTAATTATTGAAGTTGTGAAAAATTAATATATTTGGTGGTTGGTACTTGGTGAAAATAAGTAACATGGCTAATGTATTGGCGAAATCTTATTTATCTAACTCTAAAAAGTTAGATGGTGAAAAATATGCAAATTGGAAGTTTAGGAGCTGAAGTCAAGCCAGTGTCCCCTCAAGCCACAGATGCTGTAATTCAAGATTGAGAGTGACAGGAAGACAAAGCGAAGGTGTTTTTGCGGATGTCTGTTAAGGACAACATTATTCCACACATTAGAGATTGCAAAACATCGAAGGATACATGGGACACTCTCAAAAAATTGTATGAGACGAAGACTACAAATCAAATATTGTATTTAAAGAGTAAGCTTCTTTCAATTAAGATGGAAGAAAATGGAAGTATTAGTAATTTTATTTCTAGAATTAAGGATCTAAAGGATAAATTAGGTGACATTGGTGAAAGAATATATAGTATAGACTTGGTTATTGTGACATTAAATGGAATGCTTGATGAATATCTAATGTTTATCACTGGTTATCACTGGTCTTTCAGCTAGAGAGAAGGCTCCTACTTTTGATGAGTTGACATGTATACTTATGTAGGAAGAAGAGCGAAGAAGAAGCCTTAAACATAAATCTCCCAATTCAGATTTAGCATTGATGGCTAAAGGGAAGCAGTCCTTCAAAGGCAAATAGTAGGAGAAAAATAAAGGAAAAAGGCCACAGGTAAAATCATTTCAAGGTACAAATTTACCAAGGAAAAATACCAAATCAAGTAGATATGATGTGTGTTATTACTGTGGAAAGCCTGGTCATTTTGCTAAGAATTGCATGAAAAGAAGGTCTGATCAATTTAAACAAAGAAGGCATTTAGGAAATTATGTTGATAGAGATGAAGCAATTAGTCATGACTTTAGAAATCATAAATTGTTTGTGTTTTATGTTGCTTTATTAGCAGAAACTGATGATGATAATGCTTGCTTTATAGATTCTGGTGCATCAGTACACATGTCATGCAAAAGAGATTGGTTTGATACTTATGATGAGATTAATAATGGTGGACACATCTATTTAGGAGATAATAGATCACATGAAATTAAAGTATATGGTGATATAAGTGTTATGATGCCTAACGGACAAGAAAAACAAATTAAAAATGTGGTGTATGTTCCAGGATTAAAGAAGAACTTAATTTCAGTCTCTACTATTACAGATCAATATTTAAAAGTTGAATTTGTGAAATCACATTTTTTGGCAAAGAATGTGCATGACAACTACAAGGTTGTTGCAAAGGGAATGAGAGTTGGAGGATTATACAAGTTGGATGTAATGAAGAATGGGCATCAAGCTTTGGCATCAATAGGCATGTCAAATATAGAGCTTTGGCATCAAAGGTATGGACACTTGAATCATAATGACTTAATGTTACTACAAAAGAAATTGATGGTAGAAGGTCTTCCAAATATTAAGGGTGAACACTTTGAATGTGAAGGTTGTGCACTACGAAAACACCATAGGGAAGAATTTCCTGTGCATGAAAATAGAAGAAAATGTGAAATACTTGAACTAGTGCATACTGATGTATGTGGTCCAATGCAAACTAAGTCACTTGGTGTAGCATATTACTTTGTTATATTTATTGATGATAGCACAAGATACACTTGGGTGTACTTTTATAAGAAACAAAAGTGATGTGTTTGAATACTTTAAAGAATTCAAGAGTATGGTTGAAAAACAAACAGGAAAGAGCATTAAAATTCTTCGATCAGATAAAGGTGGTGAGTACACCTCAGGAGCTTTTATCAAATATTGCAAACAATTAAATTTATGTATTTACTGTGTTGACATGAAATGCAAAAATGATAAATTTATTCATTAAGATGAAAAATATCAATGTAACAAATTAAATCAAGTTGAATAAGATTATAATATTTTTTTAATTTTATTTTGTCTCTTAAATGAAAACATAGATCATACAAGAAATTAATCATCATATACAAACAATTAATTTCTGTACATCATATATATGAGTAAATTCTTTACCGTATACAAAGTTTCCACATCCAACTCTGAATCAAACCAAAAATATTGGCTTTAAAATGAGGTTTAACACTCATAGCTTCCCACTTCCTCATCTCACAAAACATCAATAGATGATGAAACCAAAATATGTTGGACTCCATGGAAACATACATAGATGATCAAAACAAAATTATGCTGTAAGTCCATGTTAAGATCATGGAAGCAAACTTAGAAATTATTCTATTTGCCTGTCAGATCCGATTTCAAACTAGAGCCCTCGATCCCTCTTCATATTATTGTTCGAATTTGCCTAGTCATCCTTTGAAAGAGATGCCAGGATGCGGATCAATATGGACATGGAACAAAATTGAAGAAATCTGCAAACTCATCATCCAGAGTGTCCGTGGGGACAAATTCAGGGAAGGGGAAAGAACTGCGAGGGATTACATACATCTTCTGGTCAATAAAATCTTGACAAGCATTTTCCTCATTATAATTAATTGGCTTATCAACATTAGAGTCATCAATATGCAGGAAACTCGAATTTTTCCATGATGAAGGAATCACAAATTTTAATTGCAATTGATTCCACAACTTCATATCCACCGAAATGGTACCTGCATCTAAATAGGAGCTTAGATTTTGTTTTGTGGGACACATTGAGTTCTTCCCCTTGTTTTCGGATTCAATATAATTGGAAGATGTCAATCCCTTGTTCAACTCTTGAGCAATAACTTTGTGTCTTTCACCCAACTGGTTGGCGTTGGTGTTTAATGTTTATGTCAAATTCACAGCCGCTTCCTTAACATTTGGCTATGTCAGTCTAACGGACTTCAATCTGCCAACGTTGTCATTGCCATGAGCTTTCCTGTTCAAATGAGTATTCCAGTAGTTCTTGATTTCGTTATCAGTTCTGCCCGGTTGCCCCACAATTAATGACCACCTGCCATTACAACGGTTCAAGATATTGGATCAAAAACATAACTGAAACAACATTGTCTACTAGAAAATTGATATTTCCTTACCGATTTCCAAGCAATTTGTGAAGTCTTATTATAAGGTCTTCTTCATTCAGTGAAATGTTACGACATTTGAGGTTTGGCCAAAGATAATTCATCCAACGAAGCCTACAACTCTTTCCACAACACTTCAGACCTATATACAGTCAAGTTTTTATTTCAATGGTCAGTGATCACCAAGTCTCACCGATACATTTATTAGTATTTTTTCCATTGGAATTGATAACTCAATTACCACTATAATTCTTAGGTGAATCATACTGAAAAAATCTATACCAATCATTAGTACTCTAATTCCTACATGAATCATGCTACAAAATAGATACCGAAACTACCTTTGTAATTCCTACATGAATCATGCTACAAAATAGATAATGATAACTACTACTGTAATTCTTACATGGCCATATTATAAATAAGCAACCAAGAATTTGAACACTCACATTTACTTTACTAAGTCCAGCGTATGAATTTATACAACTAGAATTGAAATTAAATAACAATTAATATTAAATATAACAACAATTAAATGATATTAATTTTCAGTGTGCCTAGATCATTGAGCACTGTAAACGTACAAAAAATAGTAAAATAGTGATATCAATGTCAAGAGTTGCATAGGGAAGACATGAAATGATAAACCAAAACAAGAGGAGCTCACAGGTGCTGATCACCAGGAGCTACCTCAAGCAAAACACCACACAACAGCTTCACATTAATCTAAATATTAAATAGATACAATTTGTTAGGGACAACAAATCATATCCTAGGAGAATAGGAACTTAATAACTATAGAAAGGAAAATCACAACTACGTAATAATAATACCCTATTCTCCATTAATTCTAACACTCCCCCTTAATGGAGAAAGGGTTCTTAAACACACATGTCCCTAAACAACTCAAACTTTAGTCTTACGAGAGGCTTAGTAAATATATCAGCCATATTATCACAAGAATTACAATATTCAACGCAAATCTCTTTGGACTGTACCCTTTCCCTAACAAAATGAAATTGAGTGTCTATGTGCTTAGTGTTTTTATGAAACACAGGGTTGCAAGCCAGTTTGATGGAACTTTGATTATTGCAATTGATAACCGTAGCTTTTGTCTGTTCTTCTCCTGCATCTTGGAGAAGTTTGTGCAACTAAACTGCTTCACATGCAGGGACACACATAGCTTGATATTCTTCTTCTGCTGAGGATAAGGCTACAATATGCTGCTTCTTGTGTCACTAAGAGATGACCCCGGATCCAATGCTAAAGGCATAACCTGTAATTGATATTCTATCATCTAAATTTCCCGCCCAATCAAAGTCTGTACAACCTATCAAGCTAACATCAAATGAATCAAAATACAAAATACCAAAGTCTAAAGTTCCTCGCAAATACCTCAACACTCCTTTCATTTCAAGCCAATGGTTCTCATGAGGTTGAGTCATGAACTGACTCAAAACACTCATTGCATAAGCTAGATCTGGTCTCGTTGTAGTCAAATAGATAAGACTACCAACCAATTGTCTGTACAATGTTGCATCTGCATATTTCAAACCATCATTCACCTGAAGTTTGCTATTCTGCTGTAAAGGCACAAATGCAGCCTTGCACTCATCCATTTTAAATTTAGTCAACAAACTCTTAGCATACTTACCCTGGGACAAGAAAGTTTGGATTGAATCTCTCCAAACTTCGAGACCCAAACAGTAATGCAATTCTCCAAGGTCCTTCATCTCAAATTTTTGTGATAACTACTGCTTGATTTCTTCAATGAGACCGTCTTCACTTCCTATCATGATAGATCATCTACATATAAAGAAATCAACACTATATGGCCCTCATCATTAAACACAGTATACAAATTAGGATCATTTTTGCTCCGTTTATAACCATGCATGAGGAAAAATGAATTAATTTTGTCGTACCAGGATCTAGGAGCCTATTTTTAACCATATAAATCTTTCTTTAATCTACAGACTAAATGCTCTTCTTCCTTCTTAACAAACCCCTCAGGATGCATTAAGTATACTTCTTTTAAATCACCATTTAAGAAATCATATTTAACATCTAATTGATGTATTTTCCAATGATGCTTAGTGGCTAAAGAAATAATCAATCTAATAGTACTTAATTTTGCAACAGGGGAAAATGTTTCCTCAAAGTCAATACCTTCTTTCTGGGAATACCCTTTTGCAACCAACCTTGCTTTATACTTATCAATAGAACCATCTGCTTTAAATTTCAACTTAAATAACCGTATGCAACCTATGGGTTGTTTACCATGATGAAGCTTTACTAGATCCCAAGTATTATTCTTAATAATAGATTCATATTCCTCCTTCATTACTTCCTTCCATTCACAACTCTTACTAGCTTCATGAAAATTAGAAGGTTTTGCAATGTTTAACATACCAGTCATGAGTGCACAATCCCTATACCGAGTTGGTAACTGTTTCGGCCTGCTAGATCTCTTGAGTGGTGGGGTGTCAACTATTCTGCTCTGTTCTTCTCTTTGTGGACTGAACTCAATTTCCTCCTCTTTATCTTGTTGTTGCTGTTGTTGTTGTTGTTGCTGTTGCTGTTGTTGACTGATCCCTATTTCAACATCCTCATCTGAAAGTAAGGGTACATGTCATTCTTCATTATCTTGAACAAGATTTCCATCATCAACCTGTTCATGGAATACTACGTCTCTACTAACAAACACCTTGTGAGTAAAAGGATCAAACAACTTATAAGCCTTATACTCACTGCAGTATCCAACGAAAGTACATCTAATGGCCTTTGAATCTAACTTCTTCCTGTTTTCTTTGGGAACATGCACAAAAGCTTTACAACCAAATACTCTAAGATGACTTATTGTAGACTTGAAGCCAAACAATGCTTCAAAAGGAGTTTTATAATCAAGACTTTTAGTGGGACTCCTATTCTTCAAATACATTGCAGTATTGATAGCTTCTGCCCAAAAACCATTAGTTAGATTCTTACCTTTCAGCATACTGTGAGCACACTCCATCAGTGTTCTATTTTTCCTCTCAGCTACTTCATTTTGCTGAGGAGTATAAGGTGTTGTAAATTGCTATTGTATCCCATGCTCTTTGCAGTATTTGATGAAATCCCCTTTCTTGAATTCTTCGCCTTGATCTGATCGAAGAATCCTGATGAACTTTCCTATCTACTTTTCAATCATGTTCTTGAACTACTTGAAATACTCAAAGGCATGACTCTTATGTCTAAGAAAATACACCCATGTGAATCTTGTAGAATCATCAACAAAGATTAGAAAATGGTAGGCCCCACCTAACGATCTTGTCTGCATAGGCCCACATAAATCAGTGTGTACAAGTTCAAGTGTATCCCTCTATTTCCTATCTTTAACAAGAAGAAACTCATCTCTATGTTGTTTACTGAATGCACATGCGTCATAATCAATATGAAACTTTTTCAAAAAAGGAAGACAATTCACCATATCTTTGTTCTGCAACAGTAGAAGATCACTGAAATTGATGTGCCCAAGTCTCTGATGCCAAAAGTGTTCAGCAGACTTATCCGATGACATCAATGCTTGCTGTGATGTACTCTTCACATCTAGTTTGTAGAGTCCTCCTATACGAACACCTGTAGCAATAGGCTTCATCTGGTCCAAAAAGTCTTTAATAATACAATAAGATTTAAAGAATTCTACCTTGAGATCCTGATCTATAATCTTAGATACAGAAATCAGGTTCTTCTTAATACCAAGTACATACCAAACATCAGATATATTCTTGATGTTTCCATCAGGCAGAGTGACAAGGACATCTCCATGTCCCTTGATCTCGTACCCTCTATCATCTCCAAGGTATACTTTACTCCAATGTTGGATTCTCTAAAATTTCTGAACCATTGCTTTTTACCTGTCATATGCAAGGAGGCTCTAGAATATACGAACCAAATATCTTATTCATCCTCCTCAGTGGCTAGTGCAGTCTTAGCCATAAATAATCTGACATCTTGGTTCTGATCTACATCATCCATATGACCTACATGTCTTTTCTGCTTGTACCCCTCCTGCCTTTTTCTTATGGCAAAATTTAACAATATGGCCTATCTTACCATAATAAAAACATTTAGGAGCAGAGTCATGTTTATGTGAGGTCATACCTTGTGGTGTCCTTTTTCGTGATACACTGCCCTTCCTATGATCAGCCACTACTTTCCCCTTTGGCTTTAACTTGGTCATCAATGCAAGATCTGGGTTTTGAGGTTTGAGGGACAACCTCCTTTCTTCTTCTTGTAGCAAGATCCAGGTAAGCTCTTCAAAGCCTGGAGGCTTTTCTCTTGCATTCAATCCTGTTATAAACATCTAATAATCATCCGTCATGCTGTTCATGGTAATCGTCACTAGATCACCATTCGACACATTCTCACCGATATCAGTTAGTTTATCTTTAACCTTCTTTATCCGGGATATGAATGAGGAAATAGACTCATTCTCCTCCATCTTGATGGAGAGAATCTTCTTCCTGAGGTACAAAGTTCGACTAGTGTTCTTGATCTCGTACATTTCTTTGAGAATCGTCCATATATCATTCGTTGTCTTCCACTCTTTTATGTGAGGGATGATGCAATATTTGATTAATAAGTTTAGGAGAACCTTTGCCTTCATCTCCCTTTTCTCCCAAGTCTTGAATTCTTGTATTCAATCCACCAGTTGCAGCAGCCGGCTTGACCTCATCACCGGTGGCAATGCCATAGGCATTCTGTCCGTCAAGCAAAGTTTGGAGCTTAAACGTCCAATTAGTGTAATTGGAACCAACAAGCTTATTACTATCATTGAGATAAGATTCAGCACTTTGATTATTCATTTTGGATGAATAAAAACCTTCAATAATTTAAAACAACCCCAGATCTTTGCTTAAAAAAAATGCTCACTCCAATATTCCTTTAAAAAAATGCCCCTCTTATATCAAATAATAAGTCCCTTCAGAATAATGCAGAGCCCTTCAATTAAAGAAACTCTGTATTCTAATTAAAGATTTGAAAAAAAAAAACTTCAATAAAAAAACTATAATTATCTGAAAGATAATTATTGAAACATTTTGTTGCAAGGGGCCACTACATAAAGTATTAAAAAATGGTAGATCACTTTGATTCAACTCATATCACGCATATAATGTTCAGTTTTCACACCCTCTCACTAGATGGAAGAGGATCTCATACAACATCGAGGGTGGCAATCTCCTCCACGCCTCCTACAACCTCCTCCATGGCTACGATCCTGCTGTCGACACCAACCTGAGGTCTATTTTTGCTACGGGCCCAGATTTATTTATTTATTTGCTGCGCTCGATCTCACACAACCCACCTCACAACCTGAATGCCTCCACCTCGTGGCCTCAGAATCAACACTTCAACTGTGATCTTGGCCTCCCTCGGGCTGGCAGCAGATCTCCTCAATCCCGGAGATTGCACAATCTTCAATCATCGGTGATCCATAGTCACTGTCGGGCAACAACTCTTCCTCGAGGACGTAGCCCACCACAAAAAAAAAAACGCAGTTTATTTTTTCCTCACCTCAAGGTTGGCATAACCTTCCTATGGAGATCTGCACCGTGCTGTGCGTGTATCCAAAGTGAATCCATGTCGTCATGCCAACAAAAATTGCAGAAGGGTAACAGATGGATCGACGCAACTCTCCCTTCAAACGACGCGCGACAATCTAGCTTCAATTGTGTCGGCCTCTCCCACTCAGATATCGGCTCCTTCAGACCTGTAGCTCTGATACCATGTCAAGAGTTGCACAGGGAAGACATGAAATGATAAACCAAAACAAAAGGAGCTCACAGGGGCAGATCACCAGGAGCTACCTCAAGCAAAACACCACACAATAGCTTCACATTAATTTGAATATTAAATAGATACAATTTGTTAGGGACAACGAATCATATCCTAGGAGAATAGGAACTGAATAACTATAGAAAGGAAAATTACAACTACGTAACAATAATAGCCTATTCTCCATTAATTCTAACAATCGGAATGGGATCCAATGAAATATCGATTAGATTACAGACCATATCAGTCTGTTTGTCTCGTTTGGATCATCAATTTAGGAAACAGGATTGGATCATAAAATTACGATGTGACAGAGTATGAATTGATCTATAAACCACAAAAAATCTACGAGTGAAGTGATAGATTTCAGTCTTGATTCACTTGTTGGTGAAGTAGAAGAGATTGAAAATCATTGACTTGTTGGCCAACTATCATAAATCGAAAATCATTAAACAAATTATGTGAAGCTGTAGCATGAAAAGCATGTTATTTTGTAGAGAATTTTTCGTATGATGCAGAGAGAATTTAAGGTTTTGTTCATGGTATTTATATAGAATATAATTTATTAAAAAAGAAGATTTCAAGGTAAATTGGTATTGGTAGTGATGAAATTTAGGGAATTATGTTTTTAGAAACCATTACTTGGTATAAGTGGCCAACAATAAAATTCATGCCACTATATTTTTAGAAACCACCACTTGGTATGGGTGACCAACCATGGAATTCATGCAACTATATCTTTAGAAACCACCACTTAATATTAGTGACAATGAAATATAAGCAATTATGTATTTAAACACCACCACTTTTTTAAACAACATCACCATTATTTAAATTTTAAACATGAACCAATCCTGTGGACTGGGTGCAGACATATACGAATGGCTGTACGCAATCGCACGGAAAAGAAGCTGCATTTGAGAACAACCATTAGGAAGCTATGTTATGTCATTTTTTTCACCAGATGTTCATTCGCAACCTTCCGGTCGTTTGTCTTCGTTTTCCAACCGTCTGGTCGTTTTATCTTCATCTTGTTGCCAAAGGAAGCGAGAAGAGTTGTTGTGAGTCGTTGAAGCAAAACGATCTTTGATATTGAGAAAGCAATACCGTATAATCACATCGCCACAATGATTTTGAGAAAGTAATATTGTCAAATCATATGGCCAGTCATTCCAACTTTTCAAACATTACTTACCATCCACATTCTTAATTATCGCTAGAAATTTATGCCGTACAAATTATAATTGGATTGTAATTATTTTTTTCTATAAAACTTCAAAATTCAATCATGACAAAAGTTTGAATGAAATTTATTCTTTTTTATCAGATTAAATTGAACTTTATATTTTTATTAAATTTATACCATTTTTTTTCAGTAAATGAGAAAAGGTTTATCAATTTTCGGAGAAAAAGAATGGATGGAATTTTGAAACTATCCAAATTACTATATTCTTTTGCAAAAATTCAATATAATCTCATATATATATATAATATATATTATATATTGAAAGTACTATTTTTCATGTAGCAATCATGAAGCATATGTTTTATGATATTAATTTACGACATTGGAGTCTCTTTTCCATTTTGAAAGGTAATATTGCTTCAACTTTAAAGTGGTGAATTGGTACAATATTTTTTGAGAAATATTAATTTAAGAGACTCGAGTTGTTTTTCAATTTTAGAAAGGATAGACATGTTGCTTAGACTTTCAAGTGGTGAATTGGTACCATATTTTTTGAGAACATAACATGATGGTCGACTCAAAAGCCAATAACATTATATATTAATGATAGAGGGATGGTTGACCATCCTCTTACATGATATTAAACCATATGGTATAGAGCATAGAGCATGAAAAGACCCAACCATTCCCATTACACACTTCTATTAACTCACATAATGTCTAATGAATGCTCAAAATCAAATATCAAGCAGAGAGGCTCGATTATAGTATTGTCCCTCCAAGAAGAATTCATTAGTATTTTCTACTTACAAGGAATGGGGTGTAATGTTTGGTTTCGATGAGATCTAGCACTTTGGTTTAGTCCTTTCTCACCACAAGTGGTAAGGTCCATTGTCATTCCCATGTTAGAGGTATTATTCATGTTGACTCCTTGTATCAAATTTTACTTTGATTCCTCGATTTTAGAAGTTGCCTATGCATCCAAATTGTGTAATATTACATGTAGGAATAAGTTTGAACTAGGTCAATTAGTATTATATCACTATTGAGAGTTATTTTCCCTATAGTGTGGTAACTTAGAACTTCTCTTCCCTATAGTCTTCGAACTTGGACATTCACACAAAGAGCAGATGGATTTCAAGGAATTAAGAGAAACACGCATTAATCTATACAACCATGAGGATGAGATCAACCCATTGAAATTTTAATTCAAATCCCCCCTTCATGCCTCCAACAAATAAGAGTGCTCAATTCTCAAGATTGAAATTCCAATGGGCACACTACTATAGCAAAAAAGACACTTGGATACCTTGGAATTAGAGATTGGGAATTTAGTTGCCAAAAAGAGTTAATCCAATAAAACAATAGAATGAACCATCGATGAACCCATGATGAATTCAATTAAAACTAGTATTGAATGCCCAAGATAGAGAACAACACAATACTCTTTATCATGCAACCAACACAAAGAAGATTATCAATTAAGAAAACATATCTCCTTAAACTTTTTTCAGTCTCTAATCTTTTATTAAATATGTTATGTTTGATTTTGTCCATAAAATATAGAAATATTTATTTCTTTTTGACACTCTTAATATAACCTTTAAATAAACTTTATCCTATTTTGTATGATTTTTTAATAAATTATATTACTATAACAAAAAAGACACTTGGATACTTTGGAATTAGTGGTTAAGAATTTAGTTGCCAAAAAGAGTTAATCCAATAAAACAATAGAATCTATCATCAATGAACCCACCATGAATTCAATTAATTCAATTGAAACTAGTATTGAATGCCCAAGATAGAGAACAACACAATACTCTTTATCATGCAACCAACACAAAGAAGATTATCAATTAAAAAAACACATCTCATTGAACTTTTTTCAGTGTGTAATCTTTTATTAAATATGTTAGGTTTGATTTTGTCCATAAAATATAGAAATATTTATTTCTTTTTGACACTCTTAATATAACCTTTAAAAAACTTTATCCTATTTTGTATGATTTTTTAATAAATTATATTCAAAGAACCATCCATAAACCAAAGCAAAACATAGTTAACCATTTTGATAATTTTTTAAACGGATTTTCCTTAAATAAGGGTAGCCACATTTTTGTATTTTTTTTAAAGTCTTGACTTCCTTTTTTTTCTTTCCTTATTCCTTTTTCCAAGGAAAATATTGTTATAAAATTTACTTCAAATATAGTTCTAATTTGTACACTCATTGAGAATTTGGCAAACGTTGTCCATTTTATGGTTTAAATCATTTATAAATATCCTCAAATCGTAAATGAAAATGAAAGTTGAAAACGAATTTACGAACTTAAAATCCGTATAGTACTTAACTTATTGATGTTTGAAACTAATAGACCTTGGATGCCATGTGTGCTTGTGGATTGCAATCATGAAAATAAAGAAAAATAGGAGCGTATTGGACTATGTAAGGACGTTTAGGGAAGACGTATAGTTCATGAGAAGCACATGATCCTATATGATCCTTTATCGAGGTTAAAGGATGATGGCCTCCCGCCGTTCCCAACGCGACCACAGGTGACAAGACTTGGAGTTATGAATATATTAACTGTTGACTTAAATGCTGGGTACGTTTAACAGATATTTTATTGGGATGTTTAACTGGTAGCGCCGGTTAGGGTTTCCACCTGCCGGTTCCTCTCGCACGGGCACTTACCTTTTGTCAAGCCTGTCCCGCTCATTTGTCATTTTACACTCCTCCGCTGCGCCGAATGTTTGCTCTACTCTGTGGGAACTCTTACTCCTCCGCCGTTCTGGTTTCAACACTGTTTCTATGGATGCCTTCGGTCCTCTGTTGCTATGGAGGTAGGGTTACAGTGCCCTGCAGAGACACCCTCCGCTCTGTACAGTGTTAATATGTTGATTTATGGTTTGTTAGGTGGATTCTTTCGTTTAAATGTCGTTTTTGGTCGATTAATTGATGGGTTGCTTCATGACAGGTTTTCCACCGAACTATCGCGCTCCAGTTCCACTGCCAAGGTAAACTCTTGTTCCTTGATAAACTTGTCTGTCACTTCTTTTTCATACCCTGACACCCTCGCTCCGTGTCTTCAGGGGTATACTGGTTATTTCGGTGTTTCGACTCTGCCTCCTCAGCTTCAGGTGAGGTTCTGCGCTTCTATTATCATTCGCTTGTTGTTTTTTTATGGTTGTTCTGTCTGTAAACGATGCTAATCCGCCCCCATTTCGTTTGCAGGTGGCTCAATATCGTTGGTCTCTGTGGTTTAGCGTCCTCCACGATCTCTGGCAGTCGTTCAAGCCCTCCAGTTCTTTCTTACGGGTAGGGTCTTACCATATCAGTTCCTATAGAGGTTTTGAGACTTCATTTTGTCATTGTCCGTCGCCTGAGCGGTGAATTAAATAGTGTTCTGGACTGTGTAACTCTCTGGTCGCCTTGCACGTTGGCTCTTCGTTATCGAAGTCTTCGTTTTGTAATGCGGATACTGGGCTGTTTGAAACCCCTGTCCTGTAGGTGATTATTAGCTTGTTTCGAACCCTTGTCCTGTAAGCTTGATGTTTGCTTAATTCTATCAGATGGGTATTCGATGGCTTCGAACCCTCGTCCTGTAAATTTAATGTTTGGTTATTAGAAACCCTCGGGTTGTTTGAAACCCTTGTTCGCCCGATTCTGTTGGTGATTCCTTGCTGTAGTAATTATGTTTACTTTGCCTGGTTGTGTTGTTCTGTTGCTCGAAAAATCGGTTTCGAGGTTCTGTTTTGAAAGAGTTTTGGGTCTCGAAGGAGCGTGAGACGCCCTGGACTGTGTATACTTTGTTTACAACAGCTAATGAAATGATACAGTTTGATTTGATTTCACTCCAGCATTTGCTTTATTCATAAAATAATGTGAGGGTTCTTACGAATTACCTGTGGGTTTGCCTGCGTGCACAATCTTTCGTACTCCTTGTCTGGAAATAATATAAATGGCAGCGCCTACTCTTCTTGGGAATATTATTTGTCTTGTTATTCCAACGTAATTTTGTTACACAGAATCTATGTATTGATGCATGAAATCAGTTTGTACAGTGGTGATTCAATAAAGAAAATAAAAATAAATGTTTATTTTGAAATGACTGTAACTTTCGTTTCTCTGTCTGAGGAATCCCTTACATTGTTTGTCTTTTTCCTTTTAACCCCCTGAGGCACAACCGTTCTTTGTTCAGGTAGAACTGCCCCAACAGAATTGGGTAACTGTCCAACAATTTCTAACTGTTCCTAACTAACACAATTCATAAAGATACTAATTAACTATCAACCTATTTTACTGTTACTAATTCCTATTTAAAAGAAACAGTTCACAATTTTAATTGACTTGGTCCTAACGAACTTCTGGAAAATAAAACAAATAAATAAAGTAAATAACTGACAAATCTAACACCTGTCCAGCTATGCATGTATGACTGTGTGTTCTTGTCTCTCCATGAGACCATCAACCACCTTCTGTCTCCTCGGAGCTGGATGCTCCTGCATCAGGCTCCTGGGGTGGCAAAAAGTCATGGCTCCGTTCCATGAGGTCATCGACAGAATAGCCTGCTTTCTGTACCTGTGAAGCGTTAAGCCACGAACTGTCCTCTACCGGACGGTTCTTCCATTTGACCAAATACCGCAAGTACTCCTTCCTGCGTGTGTGCTTAGCTACCTGTGTGTCTAAAATCCCTTCGATCTCAATGGGTGGTGCCATTGGCATCTGTCTCGTCCACGAATCTCCTTCACAATTGGTGTCCTGCGGTGGCTCTGCTACTGTATTATTTGCTGAACCTGTGACATAAGGAAACAGATCTGCCACGTTAAAAATAGGGGAAATACCGATCCCTGGTGGCAACTGTAGTTCATAGGCGTTTGCAGAAAATTTGCGAATGATTTTACAGGGCCCGATTTTCTTAAATTTTAGCTTGCTGTACTCTCGTTTTGGAAACCGTTCCTTACGTAAGTATGCAAGGACTTCATCCCCTACGTTGAACTGAACTTCCCGACGCTTTGTATCAGCTCGCTGTTTATACCTCTGACCGCTGTCCTGTAATTTCAGTTTGACCTGTTCATGCAAGTTACTCATTGCTTGGGCGAAATCTTCCCCATCAGCGCTTCGTTTCTCAAGTTTCCCCAAATCTCGTAACTCATGCACTCCTCGCGGATGCATGCCATATAGAATCTGGAACGGACTGTATCCTGTGCTGCGGTTAGGGGAATCGTTGTATGTGAATTCCGCCTGAGCAAGTACACGGTCCCAAGTCCGGGAATTTTC
>APFE030435320.1:91882-135640 GCA_000404065.3 Pinus taeda | reverse complement strand
GTCTGTGGATGATAAGCGGAGCTGAACTGTAACTGGGTATTCAATTTCTTCCACAGAGTTCTCAAAAAATGACCGGTGAAATTTACATCTTTGTCAGAGATAATGGATCTCAAAAGTCCATGCAATCGCACAATCTCAGTAAAGAAAAGGTGTGCTATGTAAGTAGCATCGCTGGTTTTCCTGCATGGTACAAAGTGTGCCATTTTCGAAAATCGGTCTACCACAACCATTACTGAATCAAAACCTCGTTGTGTCTTCGGCAAACCCAATACAAAATCCATACTAACTGAATCCCATGGTCGGCTAGGGATGGGTAATGGCATATAAAGTCCAGTGTTCTGACTGTGACCTTTTGCCAGTTGACAAATTTTACATCTACTCACGTACCTCTGCACATCCCGCTGCAAATTTGGCCAGAAATAAAAATGCTGTACCTGAGCAATCGTTTTGTCAATACCGAAATGTCCAGCCAGGCCTCCATTGTGTTTTTCCTATATAATGTTTTCCCGCATAGAACAGTTTGGAATACACAACTATCCTCCCTTAAACAGCAGTCCTTCCTGTAGATTATAGTCTAACCACATGCTGTTATTTCGTATCAGCGGGTTTTGGGCAAGCCTCATAGGCCTCCCTAAACTCGGTGTCGGTCGGATACAACTCTTTTAAATGTTCAAAGTCTAAAATCTGCATCGTGCTTTCCTGTAGAAGCAACGTTCTTCTACTCAGTGCATCTGCCACCTTATTTGATTGCCCACTAATGTGTTTTAGTACAAATGTAAAACTTTGCAAGTACTCAACCCAAGCTGCATGCTTATGGTTTAATTTATGCTGCTGCATAATGTACTGCAATGCAGAATTATCAGAGAATAAAACAAACTCGTTACCTAATAGATAATGTTGCCAATGTTTCAACGCTTGCACAATGGCGTAAAACTCCTTGTCGTAGGTTGAGTATTTTTGCCTGCTCTCATTTAGCTTTTCACTGAAATAAGCAACCGGTCTGTCCTCCTGACTAAGGACTGCCCCAATGGCCGTACCACTGGCATCGCAACGAACCTGAAAAAGTTTGTTGAAATCAGGCAGTCTTAATATTGGTCTTTCAGTAATCTTCTTTTTCAAAATCTGAAAACTATTTTCTGCTGCTTCAGTGCAGTGAAATGGCTGATTTATCTTCTTGATCGTATCCAACATTGGTGCGCAAATCTCGCTGAAATTTCTGATAAATTTCCTGTAAAAACTGGCTAGTCCATGGAAACTTCGGACTTCAAATAAACTTTTCGGAGAAGGCCAGCTAATTATAGCTGTCACCTTTTCTGGGTCCATTTTTAGTTCATTTTCTGCGATGACAAAGCCCAGATACACTAATTCTCGCTGAAAAAAAGTACATTTCTTCAGATTAATTAACAGCTTGTTCTGTTGTAACTTCCTCAACGCACTCTGCAAATGTCTGAAATGTTCCTCTTTAGTTTTGCTAAAAATCAGAATATCATCCAGGTAAACTATTACGAACTTACCATTAAATTCCTTCAGCACTTCATTCATCAGACGCATGAACGTGCTGGGAGCATTGCTCAAACCAAATGGCATCACCAGCCACTCATATAAGCCTTCGTTCGTCTTGAAAGCGGTCTTCCATTCATCTCCTTCCCGAATCCAGATCTAGTGATATCCACTTTTCAAGTCAATCTTCGAAAAATAAGCCGCTCCACTCAAACAATCCATCATATCGTCCATCGAAGGTAAGGGAAACCTGTACCTAACAGTAATTTTGTTAATAGCCCTGGAATCCGTACACATTCTCCACTCTCCTCCTTTCTTTGGAGCCAAAACAGTTGGTACTGCACATGGCTCATGCTTTCCCGAATCAAACCTTTGTCCAACAACTCCTGGACCTGTTTCCTGATTTCTTCATGGTCTTTAGGACTCATGCGGTAAGCTGCTTTATTTGGCAGGCTTGCTCTTGGTATAAAGTCAATACAGTGACTAATACCTCTCCTTGGCAGCAATTCATCTGGAAGATCATCTACCACAATGTCTCCAAAATCCTGCAGCAACTTCTGAACTTCTTCAGGCAAAACCAAAATCTGTGTATGAAGTACCACTGCCTTTGGTCTCCTTATGACAACAAAAATTATCTCGCTGTCCTCAATCTGTTTTATAAACTCCTTTCCTCCTAACAGTAGTGCTTTCACCCCACTGGCTTCTGCTGTAGTTTCCTCCTTGATGGGTACAAGCGTATGCTTGATCCCATCTTTAACAAACTTATAGCAGTTGGTTTTTCCATCATGAACTGCACTTCTATCAAATTGCCAAGGTCGTCCCAACAGTAAGTGACAGACATCCATTGGCATGACATCACAAAGGATCTTGTCTTTATACTTACCGATCTGAAATTCTACCTCACACTGTTCGTCAACTAACAGTTGATGCCCTTTCTGCAGCCACAACACTTTGTAGGAAGTAGGATGCTTTAGTTTCTTCAATCCCAGTTTTTCTACCATCTCTACAGCTACTAAATTGTCGGTACTCCCACTGTCAATGATTAATTTACAGCACTTACCCCGTGACTTGCAAACAGTGCGAAACAAAGCCTTTCGCTGATCCGGTTCTGCAACCTCTTTTGCCGGTTTTAACAGCACTTTATTTAACACCAAAGCTTCGCCTGTCTCTGGTGTATTCTCCGCTTCTTGAGGTGCCTCCTCAACATCCTCTGGCTGAGCAACATAAGTTCCTCTCCCACCTGCTGGTTCACCTTCAGGACAGTCATATGACTTGTGTCCCAATTTGTGACAACGATAGCACTGGACAGTTCCCCTGCCTCGACCAAATCCTCGCCCTCGCTGAGCTGGTCGTCCTTCCCTGGTGCTATTGTCCTTCTCTGTTGTGCCAGCAGATTTGGAACTGCTGCCCTCCTCATTTGAGCCTGTACCTCTACCTCTGCCAAAAACCTTGCCTTTTCCCCTACCAGATCCACCTCCTCTCTTGGCGTTCTGTTTCCGATTAATTTTCTCCTCTGCCTTCAGTGCAAACTGATAGGCTTCATCCAACGTTTGAGGTGAGAGGATACCAATTTCATCCAGAATCTCCCCCCTCAAGCCATTCACAAATCTGGCTGTTTTTTCTGGGGTATCTTCCACATACCCTGCTCGTAAATTCAACTTATAAAATTCCTCCGTAAATTCCCTAACAGTCATTCCTCTTTGCTTCAAATTCTGTACCTGTCTGTACAACATGATCTGGCAATCTTTTGGCAGAAACTTTTCCTTCAGTTTTGTCTCCATTCTGGCCCACTTCTTTATAAGTTGTTTGTGTAGCCTCTTCCTCTCTGCCTGAATGCTATCCCACCACAAGGACGCATGTCCTTTCAGTTTGGTGGCGGCGAACTTCACTTGTTTGTCCTCACTGGTTTCCTCAAACTCAAAAAATTTATTTACCTCACTCAGCCAATCTAATAACACATCTGCAGACAAACTCCCGTCATAAGTGGGTAACTCATGCCTTGGCTTATGACTGGACAACAAAACTGACTTCAATAATCGAAGTTCCGGTGTCACCCCTTCAAACTCGTCCTTTGGTTCAGCTACTTCTTCATCACTATCATCTGCTGGGTCTCTCCTTCCCCCAGCCTCCACCACTCAATCTTACAAAACGCGAATCTCTCTCGAAGTCCCTCATATGCTATCTACGGACTACTCGCCCCTTCCCTTCCCTCTTCCTCTTCCTCTTCCTTCAGCTTCCACTTGTTCCATTTGTTCCAACTCAAGAAACTAGCTCTGATAGCACTTTTGATGGCCTCCCGCCGTTCCCAACGCGACCACAGGTGACAAGACTTGGCGTTCTGAATATATTAACTGTTGACTTAAATGCTGGGTACGTTTAACAAATATTTTATTGGGATGTTTAACTGGTAGTGCCGGTTAGGGTTTCCACCTGCCGGTTCCTCTCGCACGGGCACTTACCTTTTTTCAACCCTGTCCCGCTCATTTGTCATTTTACACTCCTCCACTGCGCCGAATGTTTTCTCTGCTCTGTGGGAACTCTTACTCCTCCGTCGTTCTGGTTTCAACACTGTTTCTATGGATGCCTTCGGTCCTCTGTTGCTATGGAGGTAGGGTTACAGTGCCCTGCAGAGACACCCTCCGCTCTGTACAGTGTTAATATGTTGATTTATGGTTTGTTAGGTGGATTCTTTCGTTTAAATGTCGTTTCTGGTCGATTAATTGATGGGTTGCTTCATGACAGGTTTTCCACCGAACTATCGCGCTCCAGTTCCACTGCCAAGGTAAACTCTGGTTCCTTGATAAACTTGTCTATCACTTCTTTTTCATACCCTGACACCCTCGCTCCGTGTCTTTAGGGGTATACTAGTTATTTCGGTGTTTCGACTTTGCCTCCTCAGCTTCAGGTGAGGTTCTGCGCTTCTATTATCATTCGCTTGTTGTTTTTTTATGGTTGTTCTGTCTGTAAACGATGCTAATCCGCCCCTATTTCGTTTGTAGGTGGCTCAATATCGTTGGTCTCTGTGGTTTAGCGTCCTCCACGATCTCTAGTAGTCGTTCAAGCCCTCCAGTTCTTTCTTACGGGTAGGGTCTAACCATATCAGTTCCTATAGAGGTTTTGAGACTTCATTTTGTCATTGTCCGTCGCCTGAGCGGTGAATTAAATAGCGTTCTGGACTGTGTAACTCTCTGGTTGCCTTGCACGTTGGCTCTTCGTTATCGAAGTCTTCGTTTTGTAATGCGGATACTGGGCTGTTTGAAACCCCTGTCCTGTAGGTGATTATTAGCTTGTTTCAAACCCTTGTCCTGTAAGCTTGATATTTGCTTAATTCTATTAGATGGGTATTCGATGGCTTCGAACCCTCGTCCTATAAATTTAATGTTTGGTTATTAGAAACCCTCGGGTTGTTTGAAACCCTTGTTCGCCCGATTCTGTTGGTGATTCCTTGCTGTTGTAATTATGTTTACTTTGCCTGGTTGTGTCGTTCTGTTGCTCGAAAACTCGGTTTCGAGGTTCTGTTTTGAAAGAGTTTTGGGTCTCGAAGGAGCGTGAGACGCCCTGGACTGTGTATACTTTGTTTACAACAGCTAATGAAATGATACAGTTTGATTTGATTTCACTCCAGCATTTGCTTTATTCATAAAATAATGTGAGGGTTCTTACGAATTACCTGTGGGTTTGCCTGCGTGCACAATCTTTCGTACTCCTTGTCTGGAAATAATATAAATGGCAGCGCTTGCTCTTCTTGTGAATATTATCTGTCTTGTTATTCCAACGTAATTTTGTTACACAGAATCTATGTATTGATGCATGAAATCAGTTTGTACAGTGGTGATTCAATAAAGAAAATAAAAATAAATGTTTATTTTGAAATGACTGTAACTTTCGTTTCTCTGTCTGAGGAATCCCTTACATTGTTTGTCTTTTTCCTTTTAACCTCCTGAGGCACAACCGTTCTTTGTTCAGGTAGAACTGCCCCAACAGAATTGGGTAACTGTCCAACAATTTCTAACTGTTCCTAACTAACACAATTCATAAAGATACTAATTAACTATCAACCTATTTTACTGTTACTAATTCCTATTTAAAAGAAACAGTTCACAATTTTAATTGACCTGGTCCTAACGACCTTCTGAAAAATAAAACAAATAAATAAAGTAAAATAACTGACAAGTCTAACACCTGTCCAGCTATGCATGTATGATTGTGTGTTCTTGTCTCTCCATGAGACCGTCAACCACCTTCTGTCTCCTCGGAGCTGGATGCTCTTGCATCAAAGGACCAATAGCACATAATATTGATTAATGATTATGCTCATATTACTCTAGACCTGCAAGAAACTAATTATTACGTACCTTCATCAAGGTTTGTGGATGCAATCTACCCCTTCTGAAAGTTCATGGACATTGGACGACTTCAATTTGCATCTCATCTACAGAACCAAGAATGGAAAGAGTTGTAAAAGTTCAACTACGGATCCTACAATGCCTACGATCCCTGTAAAAGTTCATGGGGAAAATTGAAAAAGTTGATGCATGGGGTAAGCGACTCTTTATCGCAAAGCTAGTAAAAGTTTGTGGGAAAATTTGTAAAAGTTGATGCATGGGATAAGCAACTCTTTATTGGTATTATCAGCAACAGTTGCTAATTTAGCTTTTACGTGTTTTCATTGTCCTTGACATGTCCCTGCATGGACACTCGTCAAACTTTAGGTGTCATAAAAGTGTTTTTAATCATGATCGCATTTCTTTTCAAATATAACACGAGGTCTCTATTTTTCATCAAAGATTTATGCTAAAATAAAACATATTTTTGGCATTTCCTCCTTACTTCTTTTTTAATGAAAATAAGAAATATTTGTTGAAATTAATGGAGAATAGGTATTATTGGAAAGAGTTTGTTTTACTCATGAACGAGTATTTTAGATTAGGATTAGTTCTTATTTTCTAGACGTTAGTTCTAAATCTCTATATTATAATGTAAACTATATATTATGTCTCTTAATAATGAATTGGGAGAGCGTTCTCTGCTTTGAGCAGTCTCTAAGTGTAACTTGCTCACCTAAAAGATGCAAGTTTCAGATTTATAGTTTTGTCCTCCTTTCATTTTAACTTGGTATCAGAGTGAACCTGATGTGAATGATCTTGGTGGCAGTGAGTGTCCGGGAACAACTGAAGCTTGGTGTTGTTGTGGCTGGAGAGGCAATTTTTTTCCCTCTCATAAAGAAAGCAACATGGATTTTTGGTCTAAAATGCACGCTGGTCAACTGAAATTTGGTCAGGAGTTAGCGCAGGTTTGGGGCTCATTTACGCTTTGTTCGACCATAAATCAAACGGATTCCATTTAGCGCACCAAAAAAGCACGGATCTAGCGTCTGAATTGTGCACTTCAGTAGTGGTGAGTTGGGGTTTGGCACGTCGATGGATTGGTAGATCGCTATCTAATGTGGATCGTCAGTGGATTGGGTGGATTGACAGACCGTGAACTGCGGTGGTGTGGTGTCGTGGAGTGGCACAATGGAAAAGGTGGCGGCATCTTCACCATGGTCGTGAACGGTGGTTGCAAATGGCATCATGGTGTTGAATCGAAGTGATGTGTATTCAATAGGTTGAGGCTGCTACAGAAATCAGATTGCTTGGCTATACAGTGGTTGTCACTCGTTGATTGCAGGTTAGTTGTTGCTCGGTGACTACAGGTTGGCATCCAGTGGTGCGCTAGAGACAGTATTGGTGCAGATTCGAGGTTGGCTTGGTCAATCGAAGGTAGACCAAGCTCCTTTGAAGGTTGAGATCCACAAATCGGGAGTGAGCATTGGTGCGGTGAGCGTGAAGCTGCAGAACAAAATAGATCTAGAGCTCTGGTGCGGGGAGCGTGAAGCAGCGAGAGGTTGGCTCATTGGCTCGCGTGTTTCTCCCCAGCTACAATGGTGTCGTGTGGATTCACTGCCTTGCAGTGGCAGCATTGAGAGGCATGACGTTGATTGGCGTTGATCTGAGAGAAGCACAACGTGAACTGTGGATTTGTTGAGTGACATTGAGCACAACGTGAATTGTGGATTCAAAGCTCATTGTTTGAAGAGACCGATGGGAGTGTGAAGAGATCGTGCTACATTGCTGGATCTAAGAGCTATAAAGTGGCTGAGTCGACCAACACTACTATGTGGCTTTTAGATTAGCACTTCTAAAGTTAGTTCATGTGACTGTTTGAATCATGATAACATGCTGCTTTCATTGCCCATGTGATGTAGAGATAAATCCACACTGAGTGTGCTCCATGTCTAATTGTTTTGCTACTCAAATCAATAACCGAGAGATCCAACTTTGCTGCAGGAGGGAGGACAAGCGTTGGCCCGGTCTCCTATAGTAGATCTCTTTGCAATGACTCATCATCCATCGACTATATTGAAAGCACATGTGGGTCAGCTGAAGAGCAAGACTTCTCCACGCAATAAATTAGATCTTGGTAGATCGCCACTATTTTTTTTTCTTCGTGCTATTTTATTTTGGAGGTGTGGTGTTAATGTTTTAAGGTTGAGATTGCTTGAAGCCAAGATCACTTGGTCATTTGAAGTACGAGGCCAGTAGCATACTATGGTGGCTGACTTTTTTGTCTCCCTTTGCATTGATCACTAGAGGATTGAGGATCTTGAGACAGATCCATAGATCAACCTGTCATGATGAATAATCATATGGAAGAGGCATACTTAAATGAGAGCAACAAGCTTGATGGGTCCAATTATTCAAACTAGAAATTCAAATTGCAGACATTGCTTGAGGGGAAAAGTGTGTGGGTGACTGCAAATGGGGATGAATTGAAGCAGAGTGTAGCCAGAGGCGAGGATTGGGAGAGGAGGGAGAACAAAGCGAAAGTGATGTTGAAATTGTCAATGAAAGACTGCATTATCCATCATATCTAAATGATATTTGGGAAACTCTCAAGGATTTATACGAGATAAAAAATACAAATCGCTTATTGTTCCTGAACAGAAAGATTCTCTCCATTAAAATGGAGGAGAGTGAATCAGTCGCTGCATTCATCTCTCGGATCAAGGAGCTAAGAAATAAACTGGATGATATAGGGTAGATAGTGTCGAACACTGATCTTGTCATGATTACCATGAATGGTATGACTAATTATTATCATATGTTTATTACGGGTCTGAACGTGAGGGAGACAACACCCAATTTCGAAGAATTAATAGGGATCCTGATGCAAGAGGAAGAGAGGTGGATGATTCTGAAACCCCATAATTTAGATCTTGCATTAATGGCGAAGAAAAATGCTTTTAGAGGGAAAGTAAGCGCAAGACAGAAAAGAGAAGGTACATCACAAAGAAAGCCACCTCAAGGTATGTCTTCAACTAGAAGTGACTCAAGAACCAAGTATTTTTACTTTGGTAAAGTTGGTCACATTGCTAGGAATTCTCATAAGAATAAGTTTGATGGAACTCGACACAAACATAAGAAGCATGCATGGCACTTTGCTGATGAAGATCAGAATCAAAACCTCAGACCATTTTTATCTGATTCTATTTTCTCTACTGAGAACGATGAAGCAGAAACTTGGTTTATGGATTCTAAAGTTTGCACTCACATGACATGTAATAGACATTGGTTTGAAGATTTTAAAGAGACCAAAAATGGTGATAATATCTACCTTAGTGATGACAGAGGATACCAGATCAGAGGATATGGAAATATTCCTATAACATTTCTTGATGATAATATCAAGTGTATTCAAAATGTGATGTATTTACCAAGAATTGAAAAGAATATGATCTATGTTTCTATGATTACAGACCGAAATTTTAAGGGAGTTCTCTAAATCTTACTATGTAATTAAAGATTTGCAGGATAATTTGAAGCCAATTGCAACAGGAATACGATTTGGAGGTCTGTACAAGGTGAATGTTACAAGCGCACCACATCAAGTGTTAACTTCAACATCTATGACAACAGTGAACCTGTGGCATCAAAGATTCAAACACATCAATCTTCTTGACTTATTTCTACTACAAAAACAAGGTATGGTTAATGGAATCCCTATTTTAAAAAATGCACATATTGATTGTGAAGGATGTACACTTGGGAAGATGCACAGGTATGAATTTCCCTCCAGTTTAAATAGAAGAAGAAGATAATCCTCGAACTTGTCCACACTGACATATGTGGACCAATGCAAACAAGATCATTAGGAGGAGCATATTACTTTTTATTATTTGTTGATGACTGCACAAGATATACTTGGGTATATTTTTTGAGAAAGAAAAGTCATTCATTTGAATATTTTAAAGAGTTCAGAATTATGATTGAAAAACAAACAAGGAAAGTCATCAAAATTCTCTGCTCAGATCAAGGGGGAGAATACAATCTGGGAAAATTCTCCAAATATTGCAGGAACCATGGAATAATTCAAAAGTTTACAGTACCCCACACTCCACAGCAAATGGGGTGGCAGAGAGGAAGAAAAAAACTTTAGTGGAGTGTGCACACAACGTGTTGAAAGGTAAGTACCTATCTAATGGATTTTGGGAAAAGGCTATAAATACTACAGTCTATTTAAAGAAAAGGAGTCCAATGAAGAGTCTTAATCTTAAGACTCCATTCTATGCTTTATATGGTTTTAAACCTATAGTTAGTCATTTAAGAGTTTTTGGTTCAAAATATTTTTCTCATGTTCCTAAAGAGGATAGGAAGAAACTGGATGAGAAAGTTGTTAAATGCATATTTGTAGGGTATTGTTATGAGTTTAAATCATACAAACTGTTTAATCCATCTACTCACAAGGTGTTTGCGAGTAGAGATGTTATATTTCATGAGAAAGTTGATGAAGGAAACAAAGACAAAGGCTATGAGGAGTGGCACATTCCTTTGTTGATTGAGGACAACAATGAGGAAATTAAAGAAAAACATGTGCAACAGCAACAACAACATCAGCAAAAGGAAGAGACTAGTGATGTGGGTACAATCAACAAGAGTCCACCAAGGAATGAGAAAGACAAATTTGAGGCAAGTCCACCACTAAGGAGATTAGGTAGGCAGACTCAATTACCAGCAAGATATAGGGATCATGTTCTTATAACTAGTATGTTAAATGTTGTTGAGCCCTCAAATTATAAAGAAGCAAGTCATATGATGAATGGAGAGTAGCCATGGAAGAGGAATATGTTTCAATAATTAAAAACAAAACTTGGGATTTAGTTGAATTTCCAGAAGGGAAATAACCTATAGGTTGCAAATGGTTATATAAAACTAAATTTAAAGCAGATGGTAGTGTAGAAAAATACAAAATTAGGTTGATAGCTAAAGGTTACTCACAAAAAGAAGGATTTGATTATGAGGAGACCTTTGCTCCGGTAGCTAAGTTGAACACTATTAGAATGTTGAAAGCTAGCTACAAAACATCATTGGAGTCTACACCAACTAGGTGTGAAGTCTGCATTTTTAAATGGAGAATTGAAAGAAGAGGTTTATTTAAAACAACCTAAAGGGTTTATCAAACAGGGGCAGGAGCATTTAGTTTGCAAATTAAAGAAGGCATTATATGGTTTAAAATAGGCACCTAGGTCGTGCTATGAAAAAAATGATTCATTTTTCGTACAACATAATTATAAGAGGAGAAAAAACGACCCAAATCTGTATACCATGTTTAATGAAAATATGAAAATTGTTTTGATTTATTTATATGTAGATGATTTAATTATCACTGGAAATGTTGATGAATTGATTAAAGAAATCAAAGTGCAAATGTCGCAAGTGTTTGAAATGAGAGACCTCAGAGAATTACACTATTATTTGGGTTTGGAAGTTTGGAGGGACTTTGGGCAAAATTTTCTAACTCAAGGGAAGTATGTCAGAGTTTTATTGTAAAAGTTCATAATGGAGTAGTGCAAAGCTGCCTCAGTTCCTTTACAACATAATCTTAAAATTCAAATGGAGGATGATTACAAAGAGGTGGATGCCACATAGTATAGACAACTAGTTGGGATTCTGATTTATTTGACTACTACTAGACCAGAATTAACATTCTCAGTCAGTGTGTTAAGCTAATTCATGTCAAAACCTCTTGAGAACCACTGGGCAGCAGTAAAAGGTGCCTTGAGATACCTTCAAGGAACCATTGATTTTGGTATTAAGTACATTGATCTCTCTGATGTTAGTTTGACAAGTTTTTCAGATTCAGACTATGTAGGAAACCTGGATGACAAAAGATCCATAACAAATTATGCTTTCAACATTAGGTCTGGGGTAATTGCTTGGAGTAGCAAGAAGCAAAGTATTGTTTCCTTATATTCTTCAGAAGCAGAGTATCGGGCAATGTGCACAACCATGTGTGAGGCTATTTGGTTGAGGAGACTTCTCCATGATGTTGGAGAGGAACAAAAAGATGCAACAATAATTAGTTGGGACAACCAAAGCTCAATCAAGCTAGCAAACAATCTTGTGTTTCACAAAAACACAAAACATATTGATACTCAGTTTCATTTTGTTAGAGAGAAGGTTCAGCCTAAAGAAATTCTTAATGAATATTATAGTACTTGTGATAATGCAACATATATTTTTACTAAACCTCTTGGGAGGATTAAATTTGAAATGTTTGGGGAGATGTTGAAATAAATGGAGAATAGGCATGATTGGAGAAAGTTTGTTTTATTGTTGAACGAGTGTCCTATACTAGGATTAGTTCCTATTTTCTAGGTGTTAGTTCTAAATCTCCCTATTATTATGTAAATTATATAATCTATTTATTAATAATGAATTGGGAGAGCTTTCTCTGCTTTGGACAATCTCCAAGTGCAGCTTGCTCACCTAAGAGTTGCAAGTTTCAGATTTATAGTTTTGTCCTCCTTTTATTTTAACAATAGTTATGATCCATATTTAAATAGGAACGCAACAAAATACAGAGATAACCATATACAGAAAGATGCAGTGGAAATAATACTTCATTTCATTAATGTAAAATATGAAATATGCTTACAAACATAAATGGAAATAAACCAGCTAGGGCGATGGTAGCTTATCTCTGAGAAGAGATGTGGCGGCTACATGCCTCTAAACTGTGTTACAATGAGGCTCGAAGGCCTATTTATTGTTGAGAAACAATGGAAAACCCTTCACATCCCAAAAAGCTAACCCTAGAAGATGAAACACCAAATTGTGGGCCCTGTTGGGTTGTGTTATATTCTTTCCACATAGTTAACAGGGGGTTTTAGGGGTACCCGTAACCCCACTTTATGGGGTTCGGGGCAGCGTCCTGGAAAATTTTGGTTTTGGACCCTATGTTAGGTTGGCGGACCCACCTATGGTTTTCTGCATGATTTTCGCACATGTTTTTTGGACGTGATGTTTTTCAGTCCATGGTATTGGATCGATGGTTTTTTGGTCCATGGTATTGGACGTGATGGTTTTCGGTCCATGATATTGGATGCTTCGGCATGTATAAATATGTATTGTAACATTGAAAGGAACATAATGAAAAATCAAGCTGGTAGTCTCGGTTTTGAGATCTAGTGGAAAATCTCTGTGTATATGTGTTTTATGTGTTATGCTCTCGCATTTTTATTTTTCCTATGATTTAGAATTCGTATGTAGGTAATTTCTGTATGAGGTTAAAACCTACAGGCCCTGTTTTGGGTAAATTGGTACATCAATTTCCCAGGGTCGTAGCTTTGGCACCCGAACTTCATTTGACACGTACAATAACTCGTTAGAAAGATCTATCCGAGAAATATAACTTTGGGAAGAGCAACATCGGTCCATGGACCATGTTGCTCCAAAATTTCCCAAAAAACGTCGTTTATGGCCTCAAAACGGCTCTGGAAGTTTAGGACCCGAAAAACTGGTAAAAATAGTAAATTGTGCTACAATTATGGAAACTAAAAAACTGAAAGAGACAGTTGTGGCGGTCCAAATGGGATAGGTGGGTGGCCACCAACATCCACCTGGATCAATTTAATGCTACCAATGCCTTAGAAGCTAAACACTTCACAAAACTAAATCTAGGTAATGACTGTATCGAGTCTCTAGTTTGGTATAGTTTAAATTTATTTTTAAGTTTGGTATAGTTTAAATTCATTTTTAAGTTTGGTAAAGTGTAAATTCATTTTAAATTTAATTTTAACTATTTCCTCTCATTTTAAGGATGGTATAGTAATTCTAAAATTTTTAGGATATAATGATACTCAATAACAAGGCTCAAAACCATTATAATAATATAACATGTCACAATTGTGAATAGAACCTATCTCATACTCACTCTTGTTATATGGATGTGATGTGTGGGGTTGTAGTGTCTCCAGAGAGTTGTGGAAGAAGGCATGCCTTCACCCCATTGACAACATTGTTAGAAAATTATATATTACGAAGCAATGGCACACATAAAATATTGTAGAAATATAAACACAGAAAACGCATAAAACAAGAGAGAGACAGATATATGTGGTTCACCCAGTTTGGGCTACATCCATGGAGAAACAACCAGTCCTTATTTTATAATATTATCCAGAAAACTAAAGAGATACAACCTACTGCAGATCCGTTGTAACACCCTCTTCGCTCTTAATCTCCTCTCTCTTCCTCACTCAGAATACAGATATACATAGATGCAATACAATTCCCTCATATATAGTGAGGGGTTGCCTTCTAGGGAAAAAAAACCCTAAATTAAACATAACTTCTACCGTCAGATCATCTGCCTAATGAACAGCCCAGATTGATTAGAAATTACTAGACTTTTACAAAGAAATTTTACATCTATTTTTAGCTTCAAGGGCACTGCCCCCGAACCCCCACAGGGAGATCACTAGCCCCCGAACCCCCATCGAGAGATCACTAGCCCCTGAATCCCCGCAGAGGGACCGCTGGCCCTCGAACCCCCCAGCCAGGGGGGATCGGCACCCCCAAACCCCCGCAGGGGGGACAAGTCCCCCCCGTACCACCCCCGTGTGGAGGGGTGTACAGTCTTCCTGGGGTATACATCCGGTTGAGACCTTTGAATACAAAAGATAATCAGGCTCCACACCCAATAATCTCCCACTTGGAGACTGATTATAACAACTCCATCGCTGCTTCATTTGCTTGACAATGACTCCACTTTGGACCTGGTTGTTTCTCATCTTCTTTATCATATTTAAAGACCAATTGAAACTGAGCAGATTCTCAGTTTCTCCCTGGTTACAACTTTTGTTAGCATATCTGCAGGATTCTGGCTAGTGTGTATCTTTTCCAGCTTCAACTGTCCATCTTCCAATGCTGACCGTATGAAATGGTACTTGAGCTTTATATGTTTAGTCTTAGAATGAAATGCAGAGTTCTTTGCAAGATGTATGTCACTTTGGCTATATATTGTATAATGTTCCCAACTCCTACTTCTTACCCAATTCATCCAGAAACCTTTGTAACCAAATCATTTCTTTACTAGCCTCTGTAGCAGCTACATACTCTGCTTCTGTTGTTGAAAATGCAACAACACTTTGGATTTCCGAAACCCAACTGACAGCTATTCCACCTACAGTACATACATATCTTGTAGTGCTCCTCCTGTTATCTCTGTCACCTGCCATATCTGCATCAACATATCCTTGTAGAGAAATGTTTGAACCACCAAAGCGTAATGCTTGATTTGTGGTACCTCTCAAATATTTGAGAATCCACTTCACCGTCATCCAATGTTCTTTTCCTCGATTATTCATGTACCTGCTTACAACTCCCACTGCATGTGCAATATCAAGCCTTGTGCAGAACATTGCATACATTAAGCTTCCAACTGTTGATCCATATGGAAATTTAGACATATGAGCCATTTCTTCCTGAGTCTTGGCACACGCCTCCTTACTTAATTTGAAATGGCTAGCCAAAGGTATACTAACTGGTTTTGCATTCTGCACATTAAACCTTTTCAACACCTTTTCTATGTACTCACTTTGATACAATGTTAATTTGTGATTCTTTATGTCTCTAGTTATTCTCACACCAAGGATTTGTTTTGTAGCACCCAAATCCCTCATTGCAAATGAGTTTGCTAATTTCCTTTTGAGCACATTTATTTCCTGCATGTTAGAACCTGCAACAACCATGTCATCTACATACAATAACAATATAATATAGCTGCCATCATTTTGCCTTTTGAGATAAACACAATGATCAGAATGACACCTAGTATAACCTTATTCAGACATAAACCTGTCAAATTTTAGATACCACTGCCTTGGAGCCTGTTTTAAGCCATACAAGCTCTTCTTCAACCTGCACACTAGTTTTTCCTTCCTTTTTACCTCATATCCTTGTGGCTGCTACATATATATCTCTTCCTCCAAATCCCCATGGAGAAAGGTTGTCTTTACACCAAACTACTCAAGATGCAAATCTTCAGCTGCTACTAGACTTAGAATAGTTCTAATTGAAGTCATTTTCACAACAGGAGAAAATATCTCATCAAAGTCTATACCCTTTTTCTATGCAAACCCTTTCACCACAAGTCTAGCTTTATACCTTTTTCTACCTCCATCTTCTTCCTTCAACTTGTAAACCCATTTATTCTGCAATGCTGTTTTACCTGCAGGCAACCTCACTAAGTCCCAAGTCTGGTTATGTGCTAAGGAGTCCATCTCTTCTTTCATGGCTTGCTCCCACTTCTTCCTGATTTCTACCTGCACTGCTTCTTCATAACATTCTGGTTCACCAGAATCAGTCAACAATACATAATATAATGAATGAGAGTATCGTTCAGGGGGTCTACTTATCCTAGTAGATCTTCTAACAACACTTTCAGGTATTTGAAGTGCTTGTTGTTGTTGTGGTTGTTGTTTTGGCTGTTGATCATTATGATTTTCAAGCACCATCACTTTTCCTGTGATATCGTCAAACACTGTGTATTCTTTGTTTTATTTTTCCTGTTTTTTTTCCTGCAGCTGATCCTTATACAAAACCTTTTCATTGAATATGACATCTCTGCTCCTAATGATTTTGTGTTTTTCATAATCATAAAAGCGATAACCAAAATCATTAACACCATATCCAATAAAGGTACATTTCTTTGATTTTGCCTCAAGCTTTGTTCTATTTTCTTTGTTAATGTGGGCGAAGGCTTCACAACCAAAAGTCTTTAAAAAAGAGTAGTTTACCTTTCCATGCCTCCTCTGGAATACCACCATCCAAGGAACTTGAAGGCCCTCTGTTTATTAGATCAATAGCAATATCTACAACATCTGCCCAAAATTGTAAAGGCAATCCTGCATGCAATCTCATGCACCTTGCACGCTCCATGATTTTCCTGTTCATCATTTCTGACACGCCATTTTCTTGTGGTGTTCTTAGAACTGTCTTCTCTCTATGAATTCCATTCTCTGAACAACACCTATCAAACTCTTTACTGCAATATTCACTTCCATTATCTGATCTGAGACACTTCAACCTTTTTCCTGTCTCATTTTCAACCAAAGCTTTCCATTTCTTGAAAGTATCAAATACATCAGTTCGAATACAATAAATCCAAGTTTTTTTTATTGCATCATCAATAAAAGTAACATAATAATGAGAGCCACCAAGAGATGATACCTGAGCAAGTTCCCATACATCTGTATGCACAAGCTCTAATTTTTCACTCTTATTTTCTTTCCCAACTCTAAGGAATCTGACTCTCTTCTGTTTTCCATAAACACAATTCTCACATAATTTTAAATCAACATGCTTCAAACCTAGCAAGAAATTTCTTGAGTGAAGAATTTGCATCCCCTTCTCACTCATGTGCCTGAGCCTATGATGCCACAATACCGTATCTTCTCCTGTAGAGGTTAAAGCATTAACAGAATTAGAAGTATCATTGTATAAGTACAATGTAACAACCTTTTCTCCTTTTGCTATTACCAGTGATCCTTTAGTGACCTTCCAGGTTTTATCTCTGAAAGTAGTTACAAAACCTTCACCTCCCAACTGCCCTGTTGAAGTCAGATTTTTCTTCAGATCTGGAACATGCCTTACCTCTTTCAATAGCCATTAATTTCCATTCTATTGTTTTATGAAAACTGTACCCACCCCAACGATTTTACAGGTTTTATCATCACCTAATCGAACCTGTCCAAAATCTCCTTGAACATAATCATGAAAATGTTTCTTATCAGGTATGGCATGGAATGAGGCCCCTGAATCTACCACCCAGGCACCAATAATATTTTCTAAATAAAGAATCAAAGCATCTTGCAACACATCACCTATTACATTTGCTTCATGATTAGTTTCTTACTGCGCATCTCCTTCTTTCCCTTCCGAGACTTGCAGTCTTTCTTCAAGTGTCATTTCTTCCGGCATTTCCAGCACATTATCCCTGATCTGGACTTGGATATATCTTTTCTTGACTTATTGCGATATCCTGGGTTCTTTCCTCTTTCCATTTTTCTTCCCCTAATCTCTGCAGTTAAAGCATTATCTGATGTCTCACCGAAGTTTTTCTGTCGCATTTCCTCGCTAAGGATTGCACCGACAACATCATTAAACTTTAAAGTACTATATCCAGAGATAGAGTTACTAATGGCCATAACTAAACAATTCCAACTTTCTGGAAATGAGCACAGAAATAACAGATCCACCTTCTAACATCTTCATATTAAATAAACACTTCATAAGAAATACTTTATTTGAGGCCGAGGGATTTTCATATAGTTTGGCCAATGCCGACATTAAACCCTCTGTTGTCGATTCCTTTGAAATATTAAATGCTACCGATGTCGCTAGGCATAGCCATATTATTCCAAGTGTCTTTCTGTCGACAATATCCCATTCTGTGTCTGTCATACTCGTCGGCTTCTTTGTCTTTCCGCTCAATGGTAGGTTCAGATCTCTCTGACACAGATAATCTTCCATCTGCATCTTCTACAGCTGGTACTTTTGGCCGTTGATTTTTTCGACCCTAAAACTACCATCTTCCGCCATTGCTCCCACTCAAACCAGGAACCCTTCTTTCCTGCGAGTTTATTAGCCAAATAGACCTTCGGCTCTGATACCAGTTGTTAGAAAATTATATATTATGGAGCAATGGAACACATCAAATATTACAGAAATATAAACACAAAAAATGCATAAAACAAGAGAAACACAGATATATGTGGTTCACCCAGTTTGGGCTACATCCACGAAGAAACAACTAGTGCTTATTTTATTATATTATCAAGCAAACTGAAGAGACACAACCTACATCAGATCCGCTGTAACACCCTCTTCGCTCTCAATCTCCTCTTTCTTCCTCACTCAGAATACATATATACATAGACACAATACAATTCCCTCATATATAGTGAGGGGTTACCTTCTAGGGCAAAAAAACCCTAAATTAAACATAACTTCTACCGTCAGATCATTCGCCTAATGAACAGCCCAGATTGACTAGAGATTACTAGACTTTTATAAGGCAATTTTACATCTATTTTTAGCTTCGGGGGCGTTGCCCCCGAACCCCCCTACGCCCCCCCCTGCGTGGAGGGGTGTACAGTCTTCCTAGGGTATACATCCGGCTGAGACCTTTGAATACAAAAGATAATCAGGCTCCACACCCAACAAGCATGGTTATGACTAGGTATCTTAGGTATAAGAATAAGAAGTTAAACAACATGGAAGCAAAGAAGTTTCCTAAAATTGATTCTAAGTCTAGCCGAAACCCCCACTTTCAGCTCAAGCAATAATCCCCTGTTAACCGAGGGATTGGAACCTTACTTGGAAAATATAATTGCTATTTGTCTTTGTTGTGATTCATTCTAGAATTAGTCCATTCCTATTAGTTAGAAGTTTGTTGAGGTTTAGTTGGTTGAGAGATTCTCTACAACTAGTTAGCTTCCTAAATTGGTCTATGGTTGAGATATTCACTCAACCAAGAGATTGTCTGTCCAAGGTAGACTAGTTATATTGAGACATAGCCTGATGTATTTATGTTGTATTATTATTTTCACGTAAATATAATTTTGAGTGAATTTAGAAAAAACCTTTTTCTCTTAGTTTTCTGAGGACTCACTTTACTTTGATCACCAATTGAGTTGTCCCTTGGGGCCAAAATAATGATAATATTAATAGTATTCTTCCAAATTTAAGGATAAATTGTGGAGTGATAAAAAGTTAGAGGGAAAAAAGAACTAAAATATTATAAGGAGTTGATCTATGCCAATCTAAAAAACCATAAGTATTTATGTGTCTTGAGTAATCTTACATTTTTTGTTTTGAAGCCCATTTTATACCTCAAAATTCCGCTAGTAACGTAATATGACCATGTCCGCACATAATCTTGCAACATGTTCTACTGATGAAAAGTTACCTATAATAGTAGAAATACATTCATGTTCTTCTAGTGAAAGTTACCCATAATAGTGGAAATACATTTCTTTTATAGATAATGCTTCAACATTCCCATCAAACTTGTTAAATTTCCAAGGTGGATCACTTGAACCGTTGGCCAACTTCTCCCCTTCAATGTTTCCATAGTATGGCGTCAACTTGAGCTCTTGCTTTAGAATTTCTTGATTGTAAGACTCCAATATCACAACTTCCATTTATTAACATGTTAGAGCTTTGATTACAAAAACAAAATGTCGCATCTCTAGTGGAGGGTGTGTTGTAAATTTTACACGTACATGCTACCGAACTTAGACAGTTAGGTATAGCATGAAAAGGCATTGTAGAAAATTGTCGTTGATGGTCCAATGATGGGAAAGAGTATGCAGCTCCTTTGTAACAAGCCTTCTCTTTTACAGGAGATTCTTCTCCTCCTTATGGGTAGAAAGGAAGTTCAAGTTTTTTTCCTTCACTAGAAATTAGTTCAACTCAGAAAAACATAAATTGTTGAACATCAATTTTTTTTATGACCCGATTCAATGTCAAATGGCAGAGCTGCATCCAAAGTACAAAGCACCCCAATTCATTGCTGTAATTTCCAACTGCCACTTTTAATTCACAAAAACAACTTGTTTCCATTGGACCGCTTTTGCTGAGGAAGTGGTATTCTCTCAAACGCCTTCGCTACTGTACACCTTTCCATGCGTGTCCACTGTACTTTTCCAAAAACCACTTTTCATCGGGGCGTATTGTTCGTTTGGTTTGGGCAAGCGATATGCGTTGGATTAAAAGGAAGGTTGTCCATCGTTGATTATATCCAAAGCTGCTTACAGGCTGCAACAAACACATTGCGTGAAGTTTTTGTTTTGACTGTCGTTTACTGCAGTGAAGAAGTAATTAATGGTATTTACTTCTTTTCGTAGATTGTAGGTAAATGTTTTTAATTTTATTATTTGTGTAAGACACGGAAGTATGGACATAACTAACGGTATTTTAATTATAATGATTTTAATTATTCACGGGAGTAGCATAAGTAAAAAAACATGTAATGTTTGTTTTATTATGTATTGTATATGCATTGGAATGTAAGGGCATAGCTAATAGTATTTTAATTATAATGATTTTAATTATTCACGGGAGTAGCATAGGTAAAAAAACATGTAATGTTTGTTTTATTATGTATTGTATATGCATTGGAATGTAAGGGAAGCAGAGCGCATAGAAAAATATACACACAGCAGTGTTGTTCGTTGGAAAAATGAAGGGAAATATGCAAGACGCACCAGCGTAAATATATCAGTTCTTTTTTGTTGAAATGAATTTTTTTTGTTGGTTGAAAATGAAATGTAATGCGCTCCACCACATGTATTGAAGATTTTTTTTTTTTTTTTACACAGCAGTGAATGTAATTTTCTGTAGTTGAAGATTGTTCTTACAGCAGTAAATGTAAAAGAAATGTTTACACAAAGTAGTGTAAAATCTCAGGAGGAGACAGAGTAAATTTTTTTTTGTTTGTTGAAATGTTCTTGGTGTAATCCCTCAGGCAGAGGAAGAATATTCTTGTCACAACAGTTTTATTTTAATGAATACAAAGCTTTTGTGGGTGTGTGTAATACTATGTTCTCATAAAACAATTGTAGCTTCCCTGTGTTAAGATCCTGTGGCAAAAACAGAGCATCATTCTCTGTTCAGTGATTGTGTTTTGGAATATAGCAGAAAATTACCAACAAGCTGCATCCAAAGGTACAAAGCACCCCAATGCATTGCTTAAATTTTTCTCGCAACAAAGAACACAAAAGAAAAAAGACCAAGATGAGCACCAGCCCAATGTCGTTATCTTAATATTAGATGGTATAGTTCCCAAATTGCCTTAATTGCAACATTTCCATCATTTTCACGTATTTTTACCGCTGTTAAACTCACAAGAAATGCAACAAGTGCGGGCTTAAATTCTCTTAGTGCCTCATCCAAGGTTGAATCACCAGTGGTAACGCGGCCATCTACAGTGGTTAGAACCTCCAAAATATTGGTAGATTTAAGCCTACATATGAAATCGGTTAGGAGATTGTTGTAATAATTTCTTTATGAACTCTTTGTAGCTGAACTATATAGCGAGCTTCAACACTTTATGCATGCATTCGTCTTCAATTTCAAGGGAATCACTGAGATAAAATCAGTGACAACAAATATATAGGATCTTTTGGTAGAGCTGAAGACACACTTGACAACATCTAGAATTCAATATACTCAATCTCTCGCGCAATTTTATTGCAAATTCCAAAAATGCATTCGTAATCTACATAATATCTCGTTTCTTCGAGTTTTTTTGATAGTAAATCCAATGGAAAGGCTTCAAGTAACAGAATTGCAATAATCACAAAAAGATTTGATAGGATGTCACCTCTAGTTAATAAATTATGGTAAACAAACTCCACAATGGATTGGGATACATGTCCTAGAATTGTACATAAAGACCTTTCAAAGAATTGTTCTAGGATTGGGGTAAACCTTTTCAAATATTTGTGAGAACAAGATATAGAGTTGGAAGGGAGAGGCGTTTTGAGGAGTGAACAAAGAATATTAATGTTGTGCTAAACCAAATCCAATTGAGCATGGTGCACCATAAAACACCGAAGTTATAGAATAAGTTCCCAGCAAAGGGCATGTGGGTGAATTATATTCTGAATTATACGAATGATTTAACCTCTTTCCATTTTCATCGCATTTTCATCGTTGGAACAACTGCAATTAAAAACATTTTCATCGCATTTTGACCGTTGGAACAACTGCAATTAAAAACATTTTCATCGCACGTAATATAGAAGGAAACATTAACTTCCCACTAAATTTTGTTGCAGAATTTGAACTAGTAATATTTGGATATTGAAATGGAATTTACTCAGAATAAGAATTTAAGCTCCTACAATAAATGGATGAGTCTTATTGTTGCAGCAAGGAGATCCTGCCTTGCTTTAAGAATTTCTGATTTAGAATGAATTTTATTGGTGTCAGAAATTGAATCTTTTACTAGTTTCAACTTCTTTGAAATAAAATCCTCCACTGCCAATACAAATTGATCGTCTAACAATACATAACACTTTTCCAAAGCTAAATAGGTAGCGGAAGAAAATTTCAAAGATGTCATGGGAAACCCTTCGAAGAAGATGTTTTCCCCATAACTTCTTTCCTTATGAATGACATTTCTTTCTTTTTTGTAACACTGCAACTTAACCAAATTGCCATTATCAAGGGAAAATTGGAATGGAGAGAACTCATATATTTCACATTAAGTTGTATGCATCAACCCACACAATTTACATTAAGAGATTACTTTATAGTATAGATTTTGTAAGATTTAACTTATTCCTAATTTAGAAGGAGAGTTTGAGAGAATTTCTCAACCATCACCAACTCATAAACCAACATTACAAATATAGGATGTAAGAATTAACTCCGAGTTCTCCTCTTAATGCTTACATTATATAACTTTATTGAAACCACCCATAAATAACAAAATACACAATCATTATTTAACTAGTTTATAACTTATCAGTATAGGCTCCATCAATTTTCCTCATAACCCTCTTAAAGGTGTAGTTAAAAAGTTAGATTCCAGAGTTTGACTCTTGAACGCCTGAATCAAGGACCTCCCGAAGTCAATCACTGAAAAATACCCCCAATCCTTTGCATAACCTCATTAGAATACCAGTCCCACATCTTCAACAAATGAGGGATCCTTCCCTAGATCTACAACTGCCATACCATCTCGACAACCATCCATGTTGAACCTTTTGACTGAACTATAGTTGTTCTAAAAGAGTTTGAGAAGTTTAAATTCTTCATTTACTTCATCATCAAATTCAATGAATATTCATTTGTGGCTATATTCGTAGATTCTTTCCCTTTTAACAAATCATTGGCATCATTCGCAGGACTTCTACAATTCCATGATGTATGAGGAATTTCCACACATAAAGCACATGAAAACAGACTTCCTCATATGCAAGAGGGTTTCTTATACGCAGGCAGGCATTCTCACTGCAGATCTCTCCCATTGTGATAATCAACATATTTATTTCTCTGAAATAATATTTCCACATATAATTAACATCAATCAATAGTTCTACGTATTTCAAAGAAATCACCCACTTATCACACTGTCAACAACCATACCACAAAAAATATCATGTCCTTGAATCCACGCTAAGGTCAATAGTTGAGCCTCTCTCACACACGTTGATGTCAAACTCTTTGATACAAAGGTACCCACTTATGGAACGACACCACTGCTTTAAAAAAAGGTTTATTTCCCAAGCACACTATTGGTCGGTGGCCGAGGCAGGGAATAAATATGATCGTTGTAAACGCCTGGACAGAATATTGCAACTACAACAAATCTTCTGCAGGTTCTATTCTGAACTACGATTAGTAGAGCTGGTTAGCCTGTTCTATTCTGAACTAAGATCATTAGAGTTGGTTAGCCTATCAGTTAGAAAAAATACCAGAGAAAACTAGCTATTTCCATGTCACCTATGATTATTTGTACAACAAGAAACGACTCTTCAAATCCTTTCATCTCGCATTCAATTCACCCCAGTGCAAAGACTCTCTCTGATATCACTCTTATATGCTCCAAGCCCAGCTCAAGGAATCTAAAAACAAGTTACCGCTGCTCCACGCTACTCTACACATCGCAACTCCAATCCAGATGCGGTTATCGGCTTATCCACCAGTCTACACAAATGAATACACAGGCTTAAATGGAAGGGTTTGAATTTATTGATTTTCATTGATACGTTCATGATGATGCTCCACGACTCCTTCGGTTTTGTTGTGCACCAACATGCATAGTAGCGCAAGTTCTCCATCACAGTGCTTAAACTAATTTTTGGCGGTCGATCCGGCTCTAACTAATATTTGGCGGTCGATCCGGCTCTGATAGGAAGATAAAGAATGGTTGAGAGTACTCATATATTTCACACAAAATGAGTCAAACACACACTCAATTTATATTCGGAGAGAATTTCTCAACTATCACCAACGAACTCATAAACCAACATTACAAATATAAAATGTAAGCATTAACTTCAAGTGTCATAACCATATTATTTCTTGTACCTTTTACCTCATTCAAAAATTATACCGCTAACATGAATATATGAAGATTTACCACACATATTAGATAAAATTAGCACAATCAATAATATATTCTAATTAATTTGAATGAGGGAAATTACATACATAATTATACAATTAATAGTCTTAAGATAAGAATGCTATCTTAGACGTACAGTAGTGTGGTTGAGAGATTCTCTCAACCACACACTAATCTAGGAGAAACTAAATTCCTATTATGTAGGAACAAACTCCTCAAATGGAGAATTACAACCATAGACAAGTAGGAATTAGTTATTTCTAACTCCCCCCCTTAATGACTACTTGTCATGATAGTCAAATCCACTTCCATCAGGCGAATTGCATGTACAAAACCTCCAAAAACACAATCTGCCGCCCTCGGACAGATCCACAACTTCTCTGATCCCGCGGATCCCTTTGAAGGTGAATTGGCGCGATCCTGAATGATAAACCCGCGCCCATTGGCGCGATTAATGGCCTAACAGATGCGCCAGTTGGCCTTCCTGGCGCTGCTGTCAGCGCGAAAAGCACGTCAATCCCCTTCTACTCAGAAAAAATCATCTGAGTCCGAGCCAGGTGTTACTGCAGTCCACCTGCTCCTACGAGCACAAAGCTCTTGTGTACACACAACCACAAAGGCAATCTACCACCACCAGGCAAGTCCGATTTACCACCACCGGGCAAATCCGCCAACTTCAATATGCCACCACTGGGCAAAACATCGATCTGCTTCCACCGAGCAGATCACAGAGCTCTGATTCGCCACCACCGGGCAGGTCCGATCACGGAACCCCAATTCGCCACCACCGGGCAAATCAAATCTGCTGCCACCGAGCAGAAATCTCCACGTGCCACCACCAGGCAACTCTTGTAGCCACTAAGGCTCTATAGATGGTTTCTGGCTCACCACCAACCATCACATTACTGTGACAAAAGATGGTTTCAGACTAACCACAAACCATTACAAAGTGGTTTTGAGATCACCACGAACTTTCAAATGCCTTTACAAGGCTTACATTCCATACTTCAACATTTGAAGTTTCTGAGTACATACAATGATTATTACAATATGTTAGGGAGTCTATTCCACAAACCACAGTAACTCAAACACATATCTATTTTGTTGTCCACCATAAACATTGTCGTTGCTCCTTTACCTCATCTATGAGAGGTCCACCAGAACACAGGCACTCACAGCCCCACAAAGAGAACACAATTTTCCCTTCAAGAACAATTTTCAAGCATACTACCTCATGCTTGCTAACAATCTGCAAGAGGATCTCGATCATCCTTCAATCTCTGATGTAACTGTCATGTCTTCTCATATCTGGTAATAAATCATTCCTGCAAATAGATTTGTCTATTGTTGGAATGACAAATTCCAACTTAAATTTACACTGGTGACACTAGTTTGCCAAGCTAAATGTCACAACAATCTAATTCTTTTAACCAGATTTACATAAATAGTCCTCAACATGAAGCAGAATAACTTACGAAGACAATTTATTTCATCAAAGGAGATAAAGGCAAGCTGCAAAATACATGGATTCTTCCATACTATCGACCAGAACATCTTAAACTCCTTGGCATCTATTCCACCAGCTCCTCCCTCCATTAAAATGCCTTCGAAGAGGAATCCACGAGGTTATAAAAGTAGCACAGTTTGCAATCAAGCATGCTCCAGGCAGAAGTTGATTTCCTGAGGCAGCACAGAAGCCATAGTCCGGATTGGCCTTCAGGCATCTCGTATAGTGCCAGATCCCTGGGGCTTAATTTGCATAATCTGGGCAAGTATAGTTGGCGTAATGCTGGGTTGCAGCCATGCTCACCAGAGGCGAGTGGTGCGTGGTCTGATAGAAAACACCGGCCAACATTCCCAGAGCTAAAATACAACCGCACAGACTGAATATCATGAGTTTTTTTCCTTCCCGCTTTGTCGATCAGATAAATGCTCGCAATGGAACCGGAAGCGTTGAGGCCCGATGTGATGAGCAAAAGCAGGAGGGCGGTCTGGTTGGAAGCGAATCCAGCCAATTGCACAATGGTCGGACTGTAATACATAACGGTGTTGATTCCCACAAATTGTTGAAATACCTGAAGGCCCACGCCCACGAAAAACGCATATCGTATTTCTTTGGTAGACCAAAGCTCCCAATACCGAACGTTGCCCGAGGCTCCCAGCTGTTGTTTTTCCATCTCCGCAGATTCCTTGAGGGCTTGAACCTCCTCCTCAACCTCATCGAGCGATTATATCCGTTTCAGAATTGCCACAGCCTCGGCTTCTCCTTTCTTTCTGTACAACCAACGCGGAGATTCCGGCAGGGTGAACATCAGAATGAATTGCAAAAGCGTTGGCATCCCTGCAACGCCCAGCATCCAGCGCCGTCGAGCTCATTCAACACCGCCGAGCTCCATCAAATCACAAGCTCGCAGGTTCCATAAAAAAAATTGATGGATAGACAACATATAATAAACTCTTTATTTTCCCTCAGGCCAGGAGGGGTCAGGCCCTCACAGGCTCTGATACCAAGATAAAATTAGCACAATCAATAATATATTCTAATTAATTTGAATGAGGGAAATTACATACATATTTATACAATTAATAGTCTTAAGATAGGAATGCTATCTTAGACGTACAGTAGTGTGGTTGAGAGATTCTCTCAACCACACACTAATCTAGGAGAAACTAAATTCCTATTATGTAGGAACAAACTCCTCAAATGGAGAATTACAACCATAGACAAGTAGGAATTAATTATTTCCAACTATATTCTTCTGTTGATTTCCCGATAAGCATTGCAAAAATGTTGGGACAAGCACCATAAGCATTTGTATATACCGTCTATTGCCAGCTCCCAAGTCGTTCCTGAACATTTCCAGATAACCTTAAGGAAAGAGTTTGCAAGTTGAAGCTGTGACGTAGTGACTTGTGAGTTATGCATATTGGTGAATGCATCAACAAAATTGTGTGCCTCATGTATATTGGTAATGTTGTCCTTTAAGTTAACTCCAAGAGATTCATGAGAAAACTTGAGGACCGAAGATGGGTAAGGTAGTACCACAAAACCTATGCCTTTTCTCTAGAGTATCAAATATTTTTGGTCTATCTTGTACATCTCAAAAGTTGGTAGCTCCAACAATGGTTGATCTTGTCAATGGTTTGGCAATCTTGAGACAAACAACGAACTTTTCTGCGTTTTCTCCCATATGTGGAAATAAGTTGTGAATATAATTCTTTGGCCAATTTCATCAACTCCCATGAAGGAAATTTTGTTGTCCTTAGTTGTTTTTTTTAATACAATACACTCCCCTAAAAGAATAGAAACTAGGTTAGCTACATGAACATTTTCTGCAGAGCCATTGCTTGGAATTAATTTTATCATATATGTTAGATATGAAAATGAATTAAGAATACATTTCACTGCATTTGGGAAATATAGAAGCCCTGCATCTGGCCTCAAGATGATTTTGACCATTAGTTGAAATAATAGCCTAAACAAGCACACTTTTGAAGGGTATATGATTGCCATCTTCAATAAAGTCTCTATCATGGAAATTTGGTTGTGGTGATGGAGTTATTGTGGAAGAAAGTCATGAAAATGATTCATTCATGGACTACATTTGGTGGTGATTAGGCCATTTTAAAGAGCTTCTCTAAGTAATGCATCAGGGATGACCATGATAACTTTAAAAAAGAAAAGGGGTCCCAAAAAATTAAAATATACAAGCTGAAATTTTTTAGTGTTGTTGAAAAACATCAACAAGTATGAAATCACTAACATTGATGGCTAACAACTCTTCAATTGTGTTTCTTTTGGGAATATTGGTTTTTCCACAATAACATATTAAGACTTTATTTTTTTGTTGTTTTTTGTATTAACTAGACTAGGGAAATTACTAACTAGGAAAAATCTAGCCCATCCAACATAGGGTTAAATTCTTTGGGTTGTCACTGTAATCCTTATATTTTACACACAAAACTCACAATCATGTGCCATGGTTAGATGTGGGTTAGACATTATTTAAATTGAGGTTAGTGACCTGAACACTATTAATCCCAACAACTTAGTCTAGCCTTGAAGAGCAATAGATTAAGAGTTTGTGTAGTAGCTGCAACACCCTCCAAAATTTTGGCTTACATCCAAATTTCGAATCCTTCCTTGGTTTTTCCTTTGATGGTTTTAAACACTCAATCTCACCCCATGAGTTCTTGTGAAGTTTTTTCACCCTTTTGCTTGTTTGACCAATGATCATCTTTTGGCAATTGATTGCTTTGTCATGCTTGCAATCTTGTTCTGGTGATTTTGAAGGTTTGTCTTCGTGTGTTTAGGTTTTCTTCACTATGTAAACATCAATTTTACTCACACGCAAAGTTGTAAGCACTGTTGTGCAAGTGTCGTCACATTGTTCGAAGGTCGATCTCAAGTGTCGCACTTGTCGCTTTCAGCTCTAAGACAGTGTCACCGAGGGCATGTTTTGTCTTGTTGTAATGGTGGTCTGTGTTGTCTTGTCGTTGATGTATGAAGTGTATGATCACAATGTCAAGTATGCACAAGTTCACTTGCTTTCAAAACTTAGCTATTTTCTTGAAAATTTGTTCAAGCGGACAACCCTCTTCCACCGGATCCCAACTGAGTTGCACTACACAATCTCATCCCTTAATGACCTTGCTCTCCTTCCCAGAGCTACGTAGTGCTTGAGGTTTTCCTCCAGGTCAGTTGCTTCGTGTAATCCCAGAGGTGAGCAGCCTGTCTCCCTCCGAGAACTGCGCAGAAACTTCCTCCATATCCAAACTGAACTGTGCATTTCTCAAGCACAATCATCAAGAATCCTTCCTACCTATTGAAACCCTGCATTGCATAGAGGCCCGGGCATGCACTTATCTCACAAATTGTGTTGAGATGTCCTCCTAGTGACCTCACTCAGTCAAGACTCATTGCTCTCCAAAAAAGTGTAGAATTCCCTAGCCGTTCCTCCACTGCCCTGCTCTGTTTTCCCTCTAGAAACTGCGCAGAATTGTCATGTTGCCCCACTCTGTCTTCCCTCTGGAAACTGCGTAGAACTGTCCTACTGCCCCGCTCTATCTTCCCTCTGGAAACTGTGCAGAATCGTCCTCCTTACCCGCTCTGTCCTCCCTTTGGAAACTGCACATAATTGTCATGTTTCTCTATCATGTCTTCCTCCTTAGAACTACACAGAACTTCTTAGCTTCTCCTCTACAACTGTGTCTTGTCTTCCTTCTAGAAACTGCATAGAAGTGCCCCTCAGGGTCCCAACTTGAAGCTACCACTAGTGTCCTTCATTGTGCAATTCTGCCTCCTTGTGGCCATTGCACAATTTTCCCGGACAATGAAGACTATGTCGATAGTTCCTCATCCCAGCCTGAGTTGTGCTCTGTGCTGTCTCAGTGACTTGCCCTCCCTCCCTGTCACCCGATCACGAAAATAATGCATCATGCTAGACTACAACTTTTTGGATTTGATGTCGTCCTATCATGAGTGAATTGCAGGAATAGGTACATTGATGGAAGATGGTGAGATGACGAACGAGATGAAGAAGACTTACTTGTAGCTGGACGAACGAACAAAGCACATCAAGTAGAAAGCGAAAGGAACATATGCATTGAAGTATCATGCAAGACAAAGACCATCGAAGACTGTGCAACGCGCATGTGGAGGAAAAGACAAAGCACACCAAGGGTACATCCATCAACATGTAGCGTAGCAACTTCAAACGAACACCACAGTCATCTAGTACATGTTAGCAGTGTCATGTCGAGTTATGTCATGAGCTGTCTTGGCCACATCACCACTATGGGCCATATCTGTTGTAACTCAACGTAAAGTAAAGTGAAGTCTAATGGACGCACACAAGAAGTTGAAGAGTCATGTCAGTTGAAATTCATTGGAAATTGAACGGTGGTGTATGTGTTGTCCCCTTCACCTCAGTTTTAACGACTGTTGCACCCATTGTGGACTATTCCGCTGGGTGCTGAACAGACCTTTCTGTTTCACGTGTGTCTCTTCCTTGGTGGTACTACTACCTCTCATTTAGAGGCTCACTTTACTCTCCCCCTTTGTAGTAAGAGAACCTCAACACAGTTACATTACGCACTCACCAGGCACACGTACCTTGTTGTTTGAAGATACCAGTGTAACACTCTCATGTGCTGAAAACTAGAGCCAAGGTAGATCTCTATGTATATGGCAATCGGGCCTTCATATCGAATGGAACTCCTACAACGAACGATGTGAGGTCTAGTTGGGACTTCACATTGGGGGAATCCCCTTTGTTGGCAGGTCCAGCACCGTTAACAGCGTCAAATGTACTCTAGATAATATTAGCCTCCCTCCTGCATTTCCTATAACCTCCTCTTAATTTGGATTTATTACTCACATGGATATTGAAGGCCATTTTTTGTAATACTCTTCCCCAACAACACAAACAAAAAATACATACACTTATAGAAAAAGAAAATATTCAACTTTTAGGAATGACATAGACTCTATCTAAACTATATAGATGAAACTAAAAATTATAAACTTAGTAATAAAAATTTAAGCGTTACTACACCTATTTTCCCTTGAATGCTTGAGATTATGCATATAAATACAAGCCTAAAAAGATTACAACAATTGACAAGTGTTGCAGGCTAGCATAGTCCCTACCATTGCCATTGATGACTATTGTTTGTATAATGCTTCACAAAATCAATAAGCACAACACATTAGCACCTTTATTGCAATACATTTCGGAATGTATAGAGTTTCATATTGTGTTAGTTTAATTATTATAGTTTTTGAATTTTTTTTGGTAAATTTTGCATTAAATTTGCTTGAAATTTGGTGAATTTGTTTCGGAAAGGTAAACTTGAGTTTTGTAATCTATATAATTAATGTTTTTTTCTTAATAATTTAAATTCATTTAAGTACACGATCTTTCAGAAAATTTTATTGACTTGTTCCAAACCGAAAAAACATGAAAACAATTCAAAAAAATAAAAACATTGCATACCAAATAAAAATTGGCAACAGTAAATAAAATAAATTTATACCTTTGTGAAAGGATTCTATTTGTTGGTGACATAGTTTTAAGAAAATATATGCAAATATTAGAAATACTTTGAGTGTCACCTATGTACACATATTATAAATATATGATAATTGATCCATTATTGTAATAGTAATTAAATTACAGTCGTACAATCATTGGTAACAAGAAACTATCCTAATATGTATTGTGTTTTATGATCGAAATAACCATAAGGTTATTAAATAAATATTATTATTTGATAAAAGATTTTGACTTCAAATGCATAAAAACAAAGATAAATGAGTTTCCATTTTTATATTTAAATCTATAGAGAACCGCATCTATATATAGGTCCTTAGGAAAAAGAGCACATTTGAAGTATTTGAAGCAAACATGGTTCCATAATAAAACGAATGTCTATATGTGTCATGTGAGATCAAGGAATTGGCTTCTATCATGTTATATATTTCTATATGATGTATTCATATTCAGCCAAGAAATACCACAAGTAATTTGTTACTCTAATCCATTCGTCAGATTTCAAATTCAAACTAAACAATTTTCATGAAGAAGGATAATGGTTGTTCTATACATCTAATCTTTTAACTTTTCAAACCATCTCCTCCTCCAAAGCTTCAACAAAGTTATATCTCCACAAAAAATGTGTTGGCCATCTAATATTTTAACTTTTAAACCATCTCCCTCTCCACAACTTCAACAAAGTTATATGTCCACAAAAAAGTGTTGACCTAGAAAATTAGAGAAAATTGTTAAATATAATTGTAAAAAAGAATTATGTATTAACATTAAAAATCATTAATATTTCATTAAATGTCCTCTTGAATCATAGAAATTATTCGTGTACCTGCCTTAACCATATTTCTTATGGGAAAATAGGATTGCCACAAGAGATTGGTCATCGTTCTCTTATAAGTGATAATATCCTTCAAACTATGGTTACCTGCAAAATGTTCTTCTGTAAGTAGAACTATTGCAATACCATTGCAACTACTTCAAGAAGAATTCAGAAAGAAAACATAATACTGCAATAATTCACCTTAGGTAGAAATCAAAATTAGATTTCGTAATAATAAATAAGGTATAGAAAGAAAAATTGTGGTAAAATGTTTCTTGTTGTAGAAATGGCAAGAAATTTTTAGCTACTAATGAATTCGAACTAAAATCAATAGACATAAATTTCTTCTACTAAATTATATGGAAGGAAAACACACAATAGAAAGAAAAATTGTGGTAAAATGTTGCTTGTTGTAGAAATGGTAAGAAATTTGTAGATACTAATGAATTCGAACTAAAATCAATAGACATAAATTTCTTCTACTAAATTATACGGAAGGAAAACACACAATAGAAACACATGAAATAACATGCAACCATCAAAACACGAGGAACACAATGCTTTACAGGGGTACCCAACTAGGAAAAACCCCTTCGCTACTTTGCATTAATTCAGATGAGAATATGGATCAATTATAATGACTGCTTCACACATGAAGCACACCCTGCACTATAATTTTGATCTCCTTCTCACTGACATGCTCTGACTAATACTTAGCCAAATAGGCCTCAACCTTCCTCCTATTTCCTTGAAGAATCCTTGAGGAAATTAGCTCCTAAAAGATAGGAGAATTCCCTATTTCCTTGAGAAAATCCTAAAGGAATTGATGACCTTCTCCAATGCAAACCTGTACACTCAACTAGTATACAATCGACAACTACAATGTGCCCTTTCCTCCACTCCAACTAGGAAATTTGAATTCTATCCATGACTCTGACTAGTTTTAGTAAACAGATCAGTTAACTAAGAGATCAACGAGTTAACAATTGTCATAACTACTCAATTGAACTCCTACTGACTCCACGAATGAGTTGAGCTCATATAACCGAGTTTAACTAATAATAACTCCACTAGATTTCTAGTTTTAGCAATCAACCCATGCACAACTCTACTTCTAGCCTACAAACTCGAATTTTCTGATTTAAGTAGGAGACAAAGCCATTTCACTCCAGCTAACTGCAATCCAAGTCATCCTACTGATGTGGAAAATTGAATTTCTCCATTTGACAAAGGCACAAGTCAAATGAAGCCTTTTCTTGCTAAAAGTTCAACACTCTCTTAGCAAGAAAAGGGTTCTACGCAACCCCAATCCCCCTCCTATAGGAATGTACAATAACACAAATCCCTCTCACTATTGTTGTTTATACTACAACAACTACAACTGAGAAGCATACAAAATATTAAATCAACTATGTCTCTAAGCTGCAACTATTTCCTGAGTCTCTAACTGCTATTAGCCTGCAACTGTCGCTCAAGATCTGACTGCATCAATTGACTTTGATCCTTCTGCTATTGAATATTGTAGGGCCTTGTAGCAAGGGTAATGATCCATTAGAAGAGTATACTGCAACTGTTGTTACTCTCCTATAAACCTTGCCCAAATATTTGAAACTATGGGGCGAAGGTTGTACATTTCCCCACCTCACTCTTGGAGGTATAGTTGCATGCATGGTGAAATATACCTCTAGCTTGTAGACATTTTTAATTCGAATACCAATTTGTTTTAATTATCCAGTATCAACATGCTTCAAATATCCCTTTCCTCTACTAAACATCACATCATAAACTTTGGCTTCAAGTACATCTACAAAAACTATCTTTTTCTTTAGACGAGGCACACACATTACATTCTTTAGGTGAATATTAGAGCTCGAATCCCCCTTAAAGGTGATAGTTCCAATCCCTTTGGTACTATACCTTTTATAGCCTCCAAGCTCTATGTGTAATTTTAAGTCCTCCTCTAGGTTGTTGACGAACGCCTTGGTTCATGTCATATGATATGAAGCACTAGAGTCTAGGTACCACTCACTCCCTCTTACTATGCTTGTCATGCAAGAAATGAGGGTGAAATCCATCTTGAATTGTGATGCAAGAGCATCTCTTCCTGCTCCCGCTACAGGCTCCTTATTGGATTTCTTGTGCAGACACTTGGTTGCATAGTGTCCATACTCATAACAATGAAAGCATTTAATTTTAATGAGTTCATTCTTCTTGCCATGGCTTTGGATGGATTTTGCATCACCTTGGGCCTTCTTTCCTTTGGCATTATTTTGTTTTCCAACTAGAGCACAATATTCTTCCTAATCAGATCTGGATGAGACACCATCTTTAGTGTTTCTTCTTATCTCCTCCTGCACCAAACCAGATCAAAGTATCTCCCAATTTGGAAGCTTCTCTTTTCCATTAACTGAATCTTGATAATTGTGCCAGGAATTAAGAAGACAAAGGAGAGCTAATCTCACAAGCTCAGATGGTGGCATAGTCTCTCCTACTTCTCCAAGTTCATCTATGACCTAAGTGAATCTAGATAGGTACTCAATAACGGTTTCATTTTTATGCATTTGAATGTTCCTAAGCTTATCTTTCAAGGTCAATTTCCTCGCGTCTCTATTATTTTCGAATAAATATGTGAGGGTTTTCCACATTGCATAAGTGGTCTGCTTGCCATGCAAAATCAAAACCACATGATCTATAACACCCTCCAGGATGATCCTCCTAGATTGTGCAATATCTTTCTTCCATTGTGCCAATTATTGTGCATCTGATGTTGTTGGTTTTGGAATATGAGTTTGTGTGTACTCCAATACTCCATTGTCATCTAGCACAACTCCCATTTTTTCTTTCTAAGCTATGAAATTCGAAGTTCTCTCCAATGTATATTCAAGCCTTATTCCTACACTAAATAAAATTTGCTCCACAAACTTTGTAGATTGAAATTTCTCTGAGAGGAGAACAGGAAGTTGGTTTCTATGTAGTTTTCAATAGCTTTGATAGCATGTAGAAATATAAATGAATTTGTAGCTTCTAATGAATTTTAACTAAAATAAATAGACACAAATTTCTCTACTAAATTCTGTAGAAAGAAAACAAAAAATAGAAAAACATGCAATAACAAGCAACCATCAAAACACAAGATAACACAAGGATTTTACAGGGGGGCCCAAATGGGAAAAACCCCTTTGCTACTTTGCATCAATTCAGATTATAATATGGATCAATTACAATGAATTATTAACACATGAAGCACACCCTACACTACCGTTCTGATCTCCTAGTCACTGACCTTCTCTAACCAACAGTTATCCAAAATAGGGCTCAACCTTCCTCCTATTTCCTTGCGTAATCCTTAAGGAAATTAGCTCGTAAAAGATAGGGTAATTCCCTATTTCCTTACACAAATCCTGAAGGAATTGATCACCTGATCCAATGTAAAACTTTTACACTCAACTAGTATACAATTGACAATTACAATGTGCATTTTCCTCCACTCCAACTAGGCAATTCGAATTCCATCCATGAATGTGACTATTTTTAGTAACTTTGATCAATTAACTGAGAGATTAGTGAGTTAACAACTGTTATAACTACTCAACTGAACTCCTATTGACTCTACTAATGACTAGAGCTCAGGTAATTGAGTTTAAATAACAATAACTTAACTAAATTTCTATATTTTAGCAATCAACCCATGCACAACTCTACTTCCTCCCTACTAACCATCCTTAGCAGCATGTCTTACACTACCCATGTACATGTGCTTCAGTTGAGTTTCTTTGGCTTATCAACTTCTGTTCACCAACTTGTTTGTCATTCACTTGCAAGATGACATCACGTGACTTGGTCTTTACCAAGCTCTTGTGCTCACTTGCAGAATTGCGTAGAACTGGACGGAAACCAGCCTTTCTCTCTAGAATTGTGCAGAACATCAAGGCAACCCGCTACTCCCTAGAAATGCGCAGAGAAAGCAAGCTGCCTTCCCTTTGAAAATTGTGTAGAGGAGCCCATCACCAGGCTTGCTCTCAAAATTTGTGCAGATCTGGCTTAAAACCTTGGCTTCAGTCCAAAAATTACGCAATGCTTGAGGGGCATCTAGAGCCACTCAACCTATAAATTGTGTAGAGGTCACTCCAGGGCTTGTTGTTTGTTGCATGTGCTCCCAAGTTGACTGGTCCCCTCCAGGACTTAGCAATATTTCTTTAAATGCATGGGAATTTTTTCTTGAAAAAGCTAAAAAGAAAAAAGAAAGAAGCATCCCTAGATTTTAGGGATCTATTTTTAGCAGCTGGGGGTTACATCCAAAAGTTGTTTTAGAAACCTCTTTCCAAGTGTATCTTTTTCCTAGATTTGGGGCATGTGCGTCATAAGCCTCGATCTTGTCAAAACTCTTTATTCAATGCTTTAGAGCTCATTCTTCACTTCAATCATGGAGCTTTGGCATTACCCATTGCATTTAGGAACTTTTGGCACACTCAACTCAACTTTTCTGGGTAGGTCTGCTTTTCATGTCTTTTGCTACTTTTCTGTCGCTTTTTTTATTTCGGCTTGTGTGAGTGTTGTTTGCTTGGTTTTTTTGAATGGTTTTTGTCATTTTAATGCATGTTAGCTTGTAGAAGAATTGTTTCAAGTTTTCCATTGCATCTCATTTTTGTTTCATGCATGACATTGTTTATGCACTAATGATCGTCGTTGCGGCGACTTGCTTCAGAAACTTAGTTGTTTTTCTTGTTTTACTGAAACTTGCACTCACTGATTGCATGCATGTTCGTTCACTCATGTTTGCACCCAGATTCCCACATGCATTTAGTCTTTACTATTTTCAGTCGCCCATCGGCGAGTCTGAGCTGCCTTGGCCTGAGCCCTGCCATGCCTGTATTGCACTGCACATTTCTAGGATGGAAGGCCTTTCCTTGCTCCAAACAATTACGCAAAGATTGCCTCACACTGGCCTCCTAGGCTTTCTCTGCACAATTATGAGAGGCAGTGCCCCGTTGGCCCCCAGAATTGCAGAATGCGGTTTTATCGAGTTGTAGTCATGCTGACTGAAACTGTGCATTACGTAGTTTCAATCCTCAGCAGACCAAGCTAAACTGTGCTCTACATAGTTTCAGAAATTAGTCAGCTCACTGACATTCCAGATTGTCTTCTGTACAATTATGGAAATCAGTCTCCTAGCCTCCCGGTGAAAATTACGCAAATCTTCCAGTCAGTCACTCATGTGTGTTGCATGTTAGTCCTCATGTTGCTTTTGGTTTTCAACTAACAATTTTCTTTCCATGAATGTTTCTCTGTCTCCAGGAATCACAGGTGTTTAGCAGTATCTCAGCAGTACAGGCACAATGGCTTCCAAGAGAGTAGGGTTAAACGACACCATTGAGAGTGCAACAGGAGATGTGGTTGAGAAAATGTCTATGATATTGCCGAAATCTGAAGAAACTAAGTTGTTCATAAATAAGGAGATCAAGTTGAAATAGCAGGACATCAATGACATATTTTTAGAACCCTTTGAGGAGAATCTAGAGGATCGCAGAGTCTATGCCAACATACACAAGTCTGGCTTGTACCAAATTTCATACAGGTATCCCACGTTTCCATGCGCGGACATTATCCACTAGATTGTTTGACATACTAATCTAGAGACAATGGTGTTGATAAGTGTTAGTGGAATAGAACTTGCTACCTTTAGGGAAAAGGAATTTCAAGCAATGTATCACTTACCACAGTCGGTGATCACAATGGATGCACCCTTCACTAGGCCCAGCAACAGTGCAAACTCAAGAAACATCTTGAAGAGCTAGGTGGAAGAGCTATCCAAGTTCATAACAACACCCAACATGGTTTACAAAACAAGGATACTGCGGAAGGCTTATCAGCTCTTGCTCATCTTCGCATGCCGCTTATATAACCAAGAGAGTATAGAAACATTCCAGCGGAGTTGGGTGATTGTGTTGGATTAGCTGGCGAACGAAGGAAGACCTTTCAATTGGTACGACATGTTGGCTCTCCAGCTAAAGGGATAAGTAACATATGCCCGACATCTGCCCAAGGGTTAGCAAGAAAAGTTTTTCATGTCTGTTTGCATACTTGATGCAATTTGTGTTCATCAGCAGTTCCCTGGCTTGGGTTGGGCATGGACACCTTCAAAAACCTCTGTGCACACCTATTGCAAGTTGTTCTCCGAGTGCAACTTCCGTGGAGTTATAATACAACTATCAGACCACTTTGTCACCCCGATGTACAGGACGATTTTTGAGCAGGATCCACCTTGCATGTCATAGGCAACGATGGAGCCATTGGTTAACATAGTATATTGGTATGCCTCATCCCTTGGCACTTTCATCCGAATGTACAATGCTGAGAAGGCTCTGCATGTTTTACTGAAGTTTTTCATGGATAATTTGGTCATGCAAGAGGTTTCATACCACATCTCAATAAGGTTGTCAGCAAGACTGCACGGGAAGAAGAAGGCACCTTAGCCCACTCTTACTTTGCGGATCGGGTTGTATGAGATCCATAATCTCAAGCATGCTAAGGCCGAGATGGAAGAATTCAAGATATTCATCTTTGGCACCAAAAGTTTCAATCCATACGACCCACATCGCTTAGTACGAGAGTGTATCATCCTTGGATCCACTGGGCATTTCATTGGCTTGAGGAAGACCCATGGAGATACTGCTATAAATTTTCAAGGATCAATGAACCAGCGAGAATGGATGTAGAGTGGTTAGAAACGCAAAAGGCAACAAAATCTCATAGAGTAACAACATCAACACCAACAAAGGGCAGGAGACTTGCGCTTGAAAAAGTTAAGAGGAAGGTTGTCGACAACGTAGAGTGGGAAAAAAGTTACAAGTTCAAATAAAATCCACTTGTATTAAGAGAAGCTTTGGAGATTGAGGCAAAGAGGTGACAACGCGAAAGAAGGATTGCATAAATACAAAGGGAGAAGTAGAAGTTGGAGGGGGCAGAAAAGGAGTTGCAGGAGTTGAAGCAACAATTAAGGGAAGAACAAGAGTTGCATAGAATAGAGAAGGAAGCATAATACGAACATGAACCGTAGGAGGTGTAGCATGCACACATCGATGAAAATATGCCCATATAGGTTATGGATTCATCTGAACGGTTGGCAGATAGAAGACAGGGGGAGCAGTCGCAAGAGCAAGACTTTACTTAGGAGATTAAACAAATGTTAGAACATATGGACACATATGTGGTTCAGCGCAAGCTAGATCAGGACATTGTCCTCATGCTTAAGAACAAAGAGGTCACCCCACCGACTTCACTAGATCTGGAAGTAGAGAAAGTCCCAAGCGGTCAAGGAGACACTGAAACCCTTGAAAACAATCTAGAAGCAAATGTGCACAACATATCCTTCGATGAGTCACAACACAAAGTTATGCAGTCATGCAGAGTACCCACGCCAGATGTCCATGTATCTCCTATGCTGCTTGAAGAACGAGTGATCGTGTCCAATGTGTGCAGACATCCAGCTGCATTGGCTGATACTACAAGGGCATATGTTGAAGCCACCATCTCAAGTGTTAGATTCTTGATAGCTGAAAACAAGTACATGGCTAGGGAGCTACAAACAACCAAGAAGGGAGAAGAGAAAGCTACAACATCCACCAAAGCAGAGTCAAAGAAAGAGATATTTGATGAAGTATCGTCTATCAAGACAATCATGCAGAAGCTGTACTTCAGATTCGTCATCGTGCATAAGTTGGTTGTCCATCTTAACGGTTGGTAGCAATGCTATGATAAGAGAGCACACATCTTGTCAGACATACACATTGTTGTCAATCACATGCATATACGGATAATGAGATACAAGGGAGCCTCGTTGCACTTGTCGAAGATGATGAAGCCAAAGGCAGTGAAGTTGAAGGCATGCATTCGGATTTAGATTTGGAACTATGAGGAACTCCCACATCTCATCTCCAGATTACAGGCTTCACATGCATGAGTGTTCAGGAGCATGGATGTTATTGTGTGGATGCATGCGATCCCATCCATTGGCAAACTCACAGAGGTGAAAGCAAAGAACCAAGTCCAATTGGAGCTGGACATGTACTTCGATATGTTGATGTGCATAGCCACCAGCGCAGACTTGTAGATGAGTGCAGACACTATACATCAATATGTCGTTGGTTCGGCTACACTCAAGACCATGATGCACACGTTATTCAATGAGTTGGAGAGAGGTGCCAAATTAGTGTACCCAAATGCAACAGAGGAAAGAGTTCGCTTTCAGAAGGATGTCCCCACAAGACACCATAACAGACTACTAATCTTGGCATCAATTTTCCACTATCAATCATCGAGAGGATGTCAAAGAATTAGTCTTCCCACAGATTTCTGAGTCTTATTGATGTCTTGCATGGCTTACTCAAGCCCATTTTTGTCTCACGTGGGTACATGTGCAAATTGTATTGTAAACATGTTGTAAAGTGAAAGACCAAGTATCAATAGTAGAATGTAACAATCATTTGTAAGTTGAAGAGTCTTGAGGGTAATTGAAGAGTCACAAAGGGGAATGTCAAGGGTCACGCCACCCTCTGCTATTTATAAAACCTCATAACTCATTGTAGAGGTTTTTAGGAGCCAACCTTCCAAAAGGTATAACTTAGAGAAAGCTTGGAGTGTAATGTAATGAGCCTTGGCTTCTCCAGAGTACAGAGCTAGTACATATCTTGGAGGAGTAGGCAGTTGTGACTGTAATGTTTTGCTATTGGGGCTAGTGGTTGTCATGGTTGTATGTAGATTGGATCTTTCACTCTTTTAGTATAACATAGACAACATGTTTCATGCATATATTGTTATTGTAGTTCAGTTATCCTGGTTACTCAAATGATGTATGTAGTAGTAATATATGCATGTATGTATGGATTGTTCTGTATGTGTTTGCATGAATCTTATCGAAGCATGTTGTTGGCATAATCCATCACTTTGGATCGTCGGCTATCCTACTTTCCATCTCATGATGTCTTTCCTCTCATGTGTTCCCTTTCAAGCTGTGTGTTATCACACGCTTCTAAGGGGTGCACTCTTCTCCCCCTCAGTGTGTTAAAGCCTTTCATGTACCTTCCCCGACTTGCTGCAAGGTCACACCCTTGCTTCCAACAAGGACATCTTACTTACCTCTACGGGCAACCACAGTCAATGCGATACCGTATTACCAATTTCTTGCACTCCTACTCCAAACAGTCTGAGGTCTAGTCGGGACTTCTTATTAGGGAGATCCCCTGACATATTGGTGGGTCCAGCACCATCAACAGGTCCAAAGAAATAGGTTTACGAAGTGTGCAAGGAAATAGCGATTTTCGTTATTTCTGCAATGGGGACCATTGCTTCTTAAGGGGGGCGGATTGATCGAGATGGGAAATAATTGCGACAATTAATAATTATTTTTTGGTTGTTAAAATCATGGATATTGCATGATAATAAATAAATAAAAATTCATAATATCAAAGTCAGAATATAATCAATTTATTGTAATTATGATGCTCACCCATGGATCTTGTAAATCATTGTATCTACCCATGGTATGATAATTTATTATATTTACCCATAGTGTTGTAATTTATTATATTTTTCCATCATAATTTATTAAAAAGTATAAATATGGAACTTCACCATTGAGTAAATCATCATTTTTTTCATAATGTAGTCTCATGGTATACTACACATTTCAATTGCGTTATTTTTCTACATTATTTCTCTTATGCATTGAGTTCTTAATATAATGTTCTTATACAATATCTCTTTTTCGCATTGTGCCATATTATTATTATTATTATCCAATTTTAAGGTCACAGCCAAGCCAGACACCAAATTCGTGTATGAGACCCCCTTGTTTTTGGGACAAGGGACCCACCTCCGCACAACAATTTGACTGCTAAGTTTACGAAGGCATACATACTCTATCCACCTTTCGTTTTAAACTTGTAACCACTTAGGAGAAAACACATGCTCTTAACCATTAGGCCCACTCAAGTTGCAATACAATTATTTTGCAATATTTCTATTAAGCATTGTGAGATATTATTTTGCCATTCATGAAGTTCCCTTTATTAAACAACTTGGATCACAATGACATTAGTGCATTAGATCTCATTAGAAATCATCCCTCCCTTCTTGTGTCAATATTTAAACTTGTAACCACTTAGGAGAAAACACATGCTCTTAACCATTAGGCCCACTCAAGTTGCAATACAATTATTTTGCAATATTTCTATTAAGCATTGTGAGATATTATTTTGCCATTCATGAAGTTCCCTTTATTAAACAACTTGGATCACAATGACATTAGTGCATTAGATCTCATTAGAAATCACTCTTGTGTCAATATTTAGGTCTCATCCCTCCAATGATCCGAATCAAAATATGAGTTGATATGCGTTGCTCATGTGCACTAGGAAATAGGGAGCTAGTGCACAAGGATTAAGGAGCCTCTAGTGTGAAAATATCAGGGGAAGAAGAGCAAGTCAATATCAAGTATATTAGTTGAGATTTGAGAGAGAAGCAGAACAATTTCTTAAAGAGACAAAGTGCTTTGTAATAGATCCAAGTGCTCAAGAACAATCAATAAAATACCACATCAAGAAAGCAGGTTTTCCGTATTGGGTTTCCTAAGACAAATAAGTGTTTCAATTTATGCATGTGTTTTTAGATCTGTGTTTATATTCCATTGTTTATGAATTGCTAAGAGACTTTGTATCTTGGTGAAAGCTAACTAGATTTCAGTTTTTAGATATTCATCTAAACATTTGTAGAATTCATGACTAGTGAAACTTAAAACTACTGAGTGCTTAGTTTTCCTATATATAATCACGCAATAGCATGTTACATATACTCTATATTCTCTATATACTGTGAATATATATATCTACGATATATTTTGTTTATAATAACCATATATATAAT